>OZ024916.1:9370914-9480914 GCA_964017125.1 Flabesymbios commensalis
AACATGGCACACTGCTGGTAGGTACACGGGGGGGGGGGGAGGGCGGTCTGACCAGTGGCACAACATGGCACACTGCTGGTAGGTACACAGAGGGGCAGTCTGACCAGTGGCAGAACATGGCACACTGCAGGTGGGTACACAGAGGGGGGGGCCAGTCTGACCAGTGGCACAACATGGCACACTGCTGGTAGGTACACAGGGGGGGGGGGCAGTCTGACCAGTGGCACAACATGGCACACTGCAGGTAGGTACACAGGGGGGGGGGGTAGTCTGACCAGTGGCACAACATGGCACACTGCTGGTAGGTACATAGGGGGGGGGGCAGTCTGACCAGTGGCACAACATGGCACACTGCTGGTAGGTACACAGGGGGGGGGGGGGAAGGTAGTCTGACCCGTGGCACAACATGGCACACTGCAGGTAGGTACACAGGGGGGGGGTAGTCTGACCAGTGGCACAACATGGCACACTGCTGGTAGGTACATAGAGGGGGGCAGTCTGACCAGTGGCACAACATGGCACACTGCTGGTAGGTACACAGGGGGGGGGTAGTCTGACCCGTGGCACAACATGGCACACTGCAGGTAGGTACACAGGGGGGGGGGGGTAGTCTGACCCGTGGCACAACATGGCACACTGCAGGACCTACACAGGGGGGGGGGGTAGTCTGACCAGTGGCACAACATAGCACACTGCTGGTAGGTACATAGGGGGGGGGGGGGGGCAGTTTGACCAGTGGCACAACATGGCACACTGCTGGTAGGTACACAGGGGGGGGGGGTAGTCTGACCAGTGGCACAACATGGCACACTGCTGGTAGGTACACAGGGGGGGCAGTCTGACCAGTGGCACAGCATAGCACACTGCTGGTAGGTACACGGGGGGAAGGGCAGTCTGACCAGTGACACAACATGGCACACTGCTGGTAGGTACACAGGGGGAAGGGCAGTCTGACCAGGGACACAACATGGCACACTGCTGGTAGGTACACAGGGGGAAGGGCAGTCTGACCAGTGGCACATCATGGCACACTGCTGGTAGGTACACAGGGGGAAGGGCAGTCTGACCAGTGACACAACATGGCACACTGCAGGTAGGTACACAGGGGGGACAGTCTGACCAGTGGCACAACATGGCACACTGCTGGTAGGTAGACAGGGCGGGGGGCAGCCTGACCAGTGGCACAACATGGCACACTGCTGGTAGGTACACAGGGGGGGGGGGCATTCTGACCAGTGGCACAACATGGCACACTGCTGGTAGGTACACGGGGGGGGGGGGAGGGCGGTCTGACCAGTGGCACAACATGGCACACTGCTGGTAGGTACACAGAGGGGCAGTCTGACCAGTGGCAGAACATGGCACACTGCAGGTGGGTACACAGAGGGGGGGCAGTCTGACCAGTGGCACAACATGGCACACTGCTGGTAGGTACACAGGGGGGGGGGCAGTCTGACCAGTGGCACAACATGGCACACTGCAGGTAGGTACACAGGGGGGGGTAGTCTGACCAGTGGCACAACATGGCACACTGCTGGTAGGTACATAGGGGGGAGGGCAGTCTGACCAGTGGCACAACATGGCACACTGCTGGTAGGTACACAGGGGGGGGAAGGTAGTCTGACCCGTGGCACAACATGGCACACTGCAGGTAGGTACACAGGGGGGGGGGTAGTCTGACCAGTGGCACAACATGGCACACTGCTGGTAGGTACATAGAGGGGGGCAGTCTGACCAGTGGCACAACATGGCACACTGCTGGTAGGTACACAGGGGGGGGGTAGTCTGACCCGTGGCACAACATGGCACACTGCAGGTAAGTACACAGGGGGGGGGGTAGTCTGACCAGTGGCACAACATAGCACACTGCTGGTAGGTACATAGGGGGGGGGGCAGTCTGACCAGTGGCACAACATGGCACACTGCTGGTAGGTACACAGGGGGGGGGGGGGTAGTCTGACCAGTGGCACAACATGGCACACTGCTGGTAGGTACACAGGGGGGGCAGTCTGACCAGTGGCACAGCATGGCACACTGCTGGTAGGTACACAGGGGGAAGGGCAGTCTGACCTGTGACACAACATGGCACACTGCTGGTAGGTACACAGGGGGAAGGGCAGTCTGACCAGTGGCACATCATGGCACACTGCTGGTAGGTACACAGGGGGGAGGGCAGTCTGACCAGTGACACAACATGGCACACTGCAGGTAGGTACACAGGGGGGACAGTCTGACCAGTGGCACAACATGGCACACTGCTGGTAGGTAGACAGGGCGGGGGGCAGCCTGACCAGTGGCACAACATGGCACACTGCTGGTAGGTACACAGGGGGGGGGACAGTCTGACCAGTGGCACAACATGGCACACTGCTGGTAGGTACACGGGGGGGGGGGGGAGGGCGGTCTGACCAGTGGCACAACATGGCACACTGCTGGTAGGTACACAGAGGGGCAGTCTGACCAGTGGCAGAACATGGCACACTGCAGGTGGGTACACAGAGGGGGGGCAGTCTGACCAGTGGCACAACATGGCACACTGCTGGTAGGTACACAGGGGGGGGGGCAGTCTGACCAGTGGCACAACATGGCACACTGCAGGTAGGTACACAGGGGGGGGGTAGTCTGACCAGTGGCACAACATGGCACACTGCTGGTAGGTACATAGGGGGGAGGGCAGTCTGACCAGTGGCACAACATGGCACACTGCTGGTAGGTACACAGGGGGGGGGGGAAGGTAGTCTGACCCGTGGCACAACATGGCACACTGCAGGTAGGTACACAGGGGGGGGGGGGGGGGTAGTCTGACCAGTGGCACAACATGGCACACTGCTGGTAGGTACATAGAGGGGGGCAGTCTGACCAGTGGCACAACATGGCACACTGCTGGTAGGTACACAGGGGGGGGGGTAGTCTGACCCGTGGCACAACATGGCACACTGCAGGTAGGTACACAGGGGGGGGGGGGGTAGTCTGACCAGTGGCACAACATGGCACACTGCTGGTCGGTACATAGGGGGGGGGGGCAGTCTGACCAGTGGCACAACATGGCACACTGCTGGTAGGTACACAGGGGGGGGGGGGTAGTCTGACCAGTGGCACAACATGGCACACTGCTGGTAGGTACACAGGGGGGCAGTCTGACCAGTGGCACAGCATGACACACTGCTGGTAGGTACACAGGGGGAAGGGCAGTCTGACCAGTGGCACAACATGGCACACTGCAGGTAGGTACACCGAGGGATAGTCTGACCAGTGGCACAACATGGCACACTGCTGGTAGGTACACAGGGAGGGGACAGTCTGACCAGTGGCACAACATGGCACACTGCTGGTAGGTACACAGGGGGAAGGGAAGTCTGACCAGTGGCACATCATGGCACACTGCTGGTAGGTACACAGGGGGAAGGGCAGTCTGACCAGTGACACAACATGGCACACTGCAGGTAGGTACACAGGGGGGGGGCAGTCTGACCAGTGGCACAACATGGCACACTGCTGGTAGGTACACAGGGGGGGGGGCAGTCTGACCAGTGGCATAGCATGGCACACTGCTGGTAGGTACACAGGGGGGGGGGGGTAGTCTGACCAGTGGCACAACATGGCACACTGCTGGTAGGTACACAGGGAGGGGACAGTCTGACCAGTGGCACAATATGGCACACTGCTGGTAGGTACACAGGGGGGCAGTCTGACCAGTGGCACAACATGGCACACTGCTGGTAGGTACACGGGGGGGGGGGCAGTCTGACCAGTGGCACAACATGGCACACTGCTGGTAGGTACACGGGGGGGGGGCAGTCTGACCAGTGGCACAACATGGCACACTGCAGGTAGGTACACAGGGGGGGCAGTCTGACCAGTGGCACAACATGGCACACTGCTGGTAGGTACACAGGGGGTTGGCAGTCTGACCAGTGGCATAACATGGCCCACTGCTGGTAGATACACAGGGGGGGGGGATAGTCTGACCAGTGGCACAACATGGCACACTGCTGGTAGGTACACAGGGAGGGGACAGTGTGACCAGTGGCACAATATGGCACACTGCTGGTAGGTACACAGGGGGGCAGTCTGACCAGTGGCACAACATGGCACACTGCTGGTAGGTACACAGGGGGAAGGGCAGTCTGACCAGTGGCACAACATGGCACACTGCTGGTAGGTACACGGGGGGGGGGGGCAGTCTGACCAGTGGCACAACATGGCACACTGCAGGTAGGTACACAGGGGGGGGGGACAGTCTGACCAGTGGCACAACATGGCACACTGCTGGTAGGTACACAGGGGGAAGGGAAGTCTGACCAGTGGCACATCATGGCACACTGCTGGTAGGTACACAGGGGGAAGGGCAGTCTGACCAGTGACACAACATGGCACACTGCAGGTAGGTACACAGGGGGGGGGGCATTCTGACCAGTGGCACAACATGGCACACTGCTGGTAGGTACACAGGGGGGGGGGGCAGTCTGACCAGTGGCATAGCATGGCACACTGCTGGTAGGTACACAGGGGGGGGGGGGTAGTCTGACCAGTGGCACAACATGGCACACTGCTGGTAGGTACACAGGGAGGGGACAGTCTGACCAGTGGCACAATATGGCACACTGCTGGTAGGTACACAGGGGGGCAGTCTGACCAGTGGCACAACATGGCACACTGCTGGTAGGTACACGGGGGGGGGCAGTCTGACCAGTGGCACAACATGGCACACTGCTGGTAGGTACACGGGGGGGGGGGCAGTCTGACCAGTGGCACAACATGGCACACTGCAGGTAGGTACACAGGAGGGGGCAGTCTGACCAGTGGCACAACATGGCACACTGCTGGTAGGTACACAGGGGGTTGGCAGTCTGACCAGTGGCAGAACATGGCCCACTGCTGGTAGATACACAGGGGGGGGGATAGTCTGACCAGTGGCACAACATGGCACACTGCTGGTAGGTACACAGGGAGGGGACAGTCTGACCAGTGGCACAATATGGCACACTGCTGGTAGGTACACAGGGGGGCAGTCTGACCAGTGGCACAACATGGCACACTGCTGGTAGGTACACGGGGGGGGGGGCAGTCTGACCAGTGGCACAACATGACACACTGCTGGTAGGTACACAGGGGGGCAGTCTGACCAGTGGCACAACATGACACACTGCTGGTATGTATGACATTTGAATGAGATTCCTGTAAAAATAGAGCAGCTCAGCTCATTAAAAAAGTACACAGTTTAATAGATTTCAGACCATCATATTTAAACATCTTTCTCGAATTAATGAGAATACATACTGGGATTATAAAGCCCACAGCGTGTCTTGATCCGACATAGGGAAATTGTGTAAAACATCAGTTGAATAGTGATGGGGAGAATTATGTCCCCGTTGAATGCCCACCTTGAATGAGCTGAGCTGTTCCATTTCAGCTGGTGGTCTCATGCCCCTGTGGAAAGGCCTTTTGGCTTTGCACGGCAGCATACATAATGCAGATTACTTTTTTGTTTCAGATGCCCCTTACTGCAATATTGGGTGTAATATACAATGAAAATGACAGGAAAATGACTTACGAAATCAACATTCTGACAACATTTTAATCAAAATAATAAGTTTTCTTGTTGACGAAAAGGGTACTCCAAAATTCTACACTGATACCCAAAGCGGTGGTCTCGAGCTATGTGCTTCAAACTTACAGATTTAGTGTATGCTCTCTGAATAGCATAATAGCATTGATGCCATCGATATTATCACGATACTTATATATCGTGTTTTGCATTATTTGCAGCCGCCGAGAATTATTTAGATTTTACCGCAACTATAACTAATGAAGTTTTGTATTTGATATATTTGACTCATTATATATATTTTGATACTGACCTTATACAAACGTTATATGCGAGTATGTTTTCCAAGATGGCGCCCCAAAAGTAAGATAATGTGAAAGCATATCTTCTACACCTGTACACCGTTTGTTGACGTAGATAAGTCAGACGGGACTGTACGTGTCACATGCACAATGTAGTTGTTGCAGAGCCATTTGCTACACATTTCATCTTCTAAAAATATGCATTCGCTCATGCCGACCAGCTGGTAAAGGAAATGTATATATATCAAGTTTAAATTCAAGATTGTATGTTTTCATCTTAGAAAAATATCGAACGATTGGCAGGGTTCAAAATAAAATATTTGCGACGCAAAAGTGATGAGTCTGATTGATTTGTTGTCATTCCTCATTCATGTCAATGGTGACTGGTCATCTCTCCGATAAATACTGTGATAAAGTGAATTTATGGGAACTATTAAAGCAATGAGCTCGTTACAGTGATGATAAAATGCATCTGGTTGATACATATAACTGAACAGGAATTGGAATAGTCAAGGTCTTAACATCTATTTGAACTTGCTTTTTCTTACTCCATAGGCCTGGTGTGGGCCCTGAGACCCAGCGACCTGGAGGTGGCATTGATAGAGAGGACAAGGGATCTGATGCAGAGGCTGGAGCAGGAAACAGGCATAAACACGGGATGGATAAATAACGGCGGGCTGTTCATCGCCTCCACACAGGAGAGACTGGATGAGTACAAGCGCCTAATGACCGTGAATATATGGCATCATGTCGTCCTCCTGGCAGACAGGGTGCTGTATGTGTCACTCATGGGCCACTCAGTTGAGTGGCCCATGAGTGACACATACAGCACCCTGGCTGCCAGGAGGACGATATCTACATTTTATACCGTGTTGCAGACACACACTGATTATTAACTGTCAATCCACCACGGTAATTGTAGCTTATCCTGATTATGTGACTAAAATTTCCACCTCCGGCATTAAGTGGATATATCTGCCGTTTTGCAAATACGTCCTTTTGATCTTAAGACAATAAAACAAATCCCTGTTAAAATAGATCGAACTGAACATTTCTAGTAAACATGGTAAACAGGTAAATTAATAGGTTAGAAAGTACAAGGAAAAACGATATTGAAACTGATTCTGTATAATCTCTGATACATATTGGTGTTGTTTTTCATCAAATTAATATTATGATCATTATGCAATTCCATTCATATTATTGTACATGTACCACCCGCTAACTATTAATTTCATTGCATATTTGTATATTTCACATGTCAGCTTGGAAGAGCCTTCGGCATAGAGTCACACATACTGTCACCAGAAGAGACTAAGACATTGTACCCCCTGATGAACACAGACGACATCACAGCTTCTCTCTATTCTCCCTCAGACGGCACCATAGAGCCGACAGGCTACTGTAATGCCCTCACCAGATCTGCCAAACAGGCCGGCGCGAAGGTACACGTGTATCCCCGCAATACCAGGCATTCACCCATCACCGGGTCAACGTCTCCTATTTCTGAGAAGTATCCCGGGATTCGTCTATCACTCTATTTGGCAGGCCACAATGACACATTCGATCCGGTTATGGCTTGAAACTCAGAAGTTCTGGGTTAGACCGGATGTTTGTCATCGAGGTTTTTCATATATATTACTGTTTAAAGCATGGTGTGTAAAAGACTGCATTGAGCAGTGCTGTACATTACATGTTGCTGTACATTATAAAGACCGAGGCCTTGTAAGTTATTGGATAAGAGTAGAGTAAGGGTATAGTGCCGTCTCCTGGTTCCCCTCTGTAACGATATTACCATAATATGCAGAAAGCGACGTAAAGTATAAAATAAATATCTTCTCACTTACCAGACTATTTTACGGTATGGTAACGTCACTGTGCGAACATGTCACCTTAATACTACTTGTGTCACTCACTAGACATGCTAGAGATGTACGATCTTTGCTGGCAATGATGATAATTTGCTTCAAAAAATTGTACTGGAGCTCAAATAATACTTAAATACTTTAAAAAAATCCAAGTGTTGTATCTGCACTATTTAATACTAAGTTCATTTCAGGTGTTTGAGAAGTGTTCGGTGACTGGCGTACAGGTGGGGGAAGATGACTTTGGCACAAAGAGAGTCAAATCCGTGCAAACTGATAAAGGCACTATTAGAACTAGAGCCATCATTAATGCCGCTGGTGAGAATTTAAAATTAAATTGCATTGAAACATTGTCGAGAAATATGCACACAATGTGCGGCAGCAATATTTGCTGTGTTATTAATATTTAAATGACACAAAGTTTCGTATAATAAACTTTTTTTTAAACAATTAGAATTTTCTCCATATCTGTAAATTCTACGCCAATGGGAAAATATATTAATACGTGTTAGATTAATATACCTTACCGTTAATTGTTTACATGGACATTTCCACATAATAATCAATATTAACACCGAGAGTGAAATCCTCCCAAAAAAACCTATTAGTTTAGAAGTTGTGTTACATGTCAATTGGACTAAATAAAGAAATACTCACTGGGATTTCGCGAGGTTGTTGCCAAATGACTGGGTAATCAACGAAAAGCTGACTTTAATTTTGTATCATCCTCCTCTGTCGGACAGACTATAGCATTTAAATTTCCGTGTGTCATCCGTATGTTTTCCGTGTTTATCCGTATAGGACTACGAGCACAGGGTATGAAAATGCATCTCTTCAATCACAAACGATGTACCAACGTGGAATCAACGCCATTGACTTTGAGTCTACTTTCATACAGCGTCGATTGTTCAGAGAGAATGTGTGTTATGAGTTATCACGTTTGGCATATGGATGAGGACAGCATATATATTCACATGATAACACGGCTTATGAATGAATGAAAATTGATGAAGACTAATTCCAACGCGGTGTCCCGAGCTCCGAAGCGCTTCAAATCCGGATCGTCTATTTTATTGGTCCGTTCTGGCAATGGAGCATGCCGGGGCACCGAAGATTTAAGATGGCCTGACATTACGTGTTTAAACATTTTTAGGGGACTGTATTTGGTACTGTTCACTTGTCATATTGTTTTGTACAAGTGTGTGGGCGCCGCAGCTGGGCCGTATGTCTGGTGTGCACGTGCCTCTGATTGTATTTATTTGTACACGTGTGTGGGCGCCACAGCTGGGTCGTATGGCTGGCGTACACATGCCTTGGATGGTATTTATCTGTACAGGTGTGTGGGCGCCGCAGCTGGGTCGTATGTCGGGTGTACACATGCCTCTGATTGTATTTCTTTGTACAGGTGTGTGGGCGCCGCAGCTGTGTCGTATGGCTGGCGTACACATGCCTCAGATTGTATTTCTTTGTACACGTGTGTGGGCGCCGCAGCTGTGTCCTATGTCGGGTGTGCACATGCCTCTGATTGTATTTCTTTGTACAGGTGTGTGGGCGCCACAGCTGGGTCGTATGGCTGGCGTACACGTGCCCCTGATAGCCATGAGGCATGCTTACGTTGTGACGGAGGGGATCCCAGGAGTACAAAACAAACCCAACGTCCGCGATCACGACGCCTCAGTGTATCTGAAGCTACAGGGAGATACGCTGTGTGTGGGAGGATACGAACCAAATCCAATCTTCTGGGATCAGGTGAACCCAACTTGTTTGATAAGACAAGCCATACATAGCTGAACGAAATAACATGGGGCCAACCCACTGAAAATCTTTAATAATAAACACGAGGCCATCCCAATAAAAACATAAATAACTTATCTTAAAGCTTTCTCTTATTCCTCTTAGTAAAGTTAGGAGCTTCTGGAAATCTTAAGATTGAGATGATCTCATCTCTAATTTCCATTGAAACCGTTTGGATTCTAATGGGAATTCCAGACAGTCAAGAGTATCTCTATCATCAGCTTGTTAGTGTGTTGATCTCACTAGTCATTTTTAAACTTTATTTTGTTGTACAGGTTGACAACGACTTTGCGTTTGGACTTTTCGATCTTGACTGGGATGTGTTCAGCCACAACATACAGGGCTGTGTGAACCGCGTGCCGGCCATAGAAGAAGCAGGGATCAAATCCACCGTCTGTGGTCCAGGTCGGCCTCATTTAGCTGATTTTGTGTGGATAAAGATCTCTATACAGCATGTACAGTGCCGGTATGGGGATTATACCCGATACCCGGGGATTATACACCAGTTTAGCTCGTATGAGCCGCGCCCTTCGGGCTTGGTTTGGTGAGCTTAGCTAGTGCATAACCCCCAAACCGGCACCATAGAAATGACTTATAGTTTCTAAGTATTTTTTTGTCTCATGAATGAATTATACACTGTATATACCTAAAACTTTGTTGTGATTCATGTATTGGCCCAAGTATGGGCGCCCCTAATTTAAATAACCACTGAATGATTATTGGCCGATGTGGTCATAATTATGTCAGGCTAAGCCACTCTTTCCTTAGTCGGGGTGGAATAGCATACTTCCTATTTAACAAGAAAGTGATCAAGAGTGCAACTGCTTTGCGTGATTTTAATTTTTATTCGGACTAGGATCACATGCTTCATAATAACTGCATTGAATTCCGCCTAATTCCGGGACACATATTATTGTTCTTGGATGTATATAGTGATTCGAGTCAGCTTAAATCGTCAGTCATTACATAAACTTTGTTTTGATATAAATTAAATGACAGATACAACGTTAGTAAATATTAATACTATTATTACTTGTACCACTCCCGCCTTTACACATTATGTTTTCATCATTTGAACTAGGATATTGTGTCAGTGATTCCACCTTCAACGAATGTAACATATCAACCAATTTACTCACATTAGCTTTTCCCAACTCAGGTCGGTCTCCTTTATCAAATGAAAACCAGCATTACATGTTGAGTTTCTACAGGTCACTGGTGATGTGTTGTTTTTCAGAGTCGTTCACTGCCGACCACAAGCCGTTAATGGGAGAGGCGGTTGAAGTCAGAGGATTTTACTTGTTCTGTGGCATGAACAGTGGTGGACTGATGCTGAGTGAGCTATATATATGAAAGAATAATAATACTAATCTAATTTCAGTAACAAATTTATTCGTCCATCATTATCAATTTAAATTGATATATTATGAATACACTTATATTCGAAACAAATGGATATATCTGGATATGTCCTAATATCGCACGTAAAACCATATTTCTTATTATTTAGGCAGGACCTTTGCCGACAAACAATGTCTACAAATAATAAATAGACACTTTAATAGGATTTGACAGAATTATCACAACTGTCAATTTTAATGTGTGTCGTATTATGTGAAACAAATTAAGAAGGTCGTTTTTTTTCTATAATAATAAGGTGCATGTGGAGAGCAGATGGCCAAATGGGTTGCCAATGGTCATCCAGAATTTGACATGTTCAGCTACAGCGTCAGGTGGGTCTCTTTCTTAATATGATACAGTACAATACCTCAATACTATGATGTACTATGGGCCTACTTGGAACTTACTACATATTTCGACAACCACCAACCTAATTGTCATGGTTATATCGATGTTTTGTTTTAATGAATTAGTCTTAAGTTAAATGTGTTATAAAGCTCATTGCCATGTATTCCTACCTTGTGATTTTATTGACTAGTATGAATATTATGTTATGCCAGACGTTTTCCACATAGCCTGACCAACAATCAGCAGTGGCTAAAGCAGCGCAGTCATGAAGCCTACGCCAAGAACTACTCTATAGTGTTCCCTTTTGATGAACCCCTCGCCTCCAGAAACATGCATATAGACGAGCTTCACCAGGTGAGTACATAATGGCTCAGAATGCAAAACCTAAATCCTCAGTCAGATCAGAGGCTCATCAAGAGCAGCGACCGAGTTTGATCATGTTCATCCCAGGAGCTTGATAGAACATGACTGAAATATGTGATAGCGAGATACAATATGACCTAAATTCACAATTAGTACCATACATTTTCAGTCGGTGGAATTTATATTGGTGTTTATGGTATGTTTCTCTCTGTGTAGGACCTGTTGGAAGCTGGCTGTGTGTACCAAGAAAGACATGGATGGGAGAGACCTGGCTGGTTCGCCCCGGGCATAGAGGCCAAGGTCATCATCCAACCAATACGACATGTTACCCCTGTGTTGATTTTGGTGCTGGGCCAGCGTCGTAGACGGTGGCCCAACACTACGTAAATATTGGGGCAACATCTTATGTGATCATTCGCATATGATATTGTGGCAATGCTGTATGTATGTGCTACAATAGTGTTCTATTTATCTAAGACCTCTTATGACATATTATATACCTTTTGAGTTAATACTTATTGGATTACATTGCCATGCCTTGTGTATCATGTATTTCACAAAAACAATTCTATCATTGAATCTGACTATTTCTATCCCATCTGTTCAGGTTTTGGATTATGACTTCTATGGACAATATGAGAACGACAAGCACCAGAATTATCCTTACAGCGAAAAACTGACGATGGATTACACTTTCAATTTCCCAGAGCATCAATCGCTGGTATCTAACAATTATTTTACCACTCTAAACACGGAGACAGTTGTTTCCTCTTTTTTTATTCGCCGTGAGGTTTGACTTGCTGCAGTCATTCACACCTCAACATGCTCAATCAGGTGTGACTTGCTACAGCCATTCACACCTCAACATGCTCAATCAGGTGTGACTTGCTGCAGCCATTCACACCTCAACATGCTCAATCAGGTTTGACTTGCTGCAGCCATTCACACCTCAACATGCTCAATCAGGTGTAACTTGCTACAGCCATTCACACCTCAACATGCTCAATCAGGTTTGACTTGCTGCAGCCATTCACACCTCAACATGCTCAATCAGGTGTAACTTGCTGCAGCCATTCACACCCCAACATGCTCAATCAGTTGTGACTTGCTGCAGCCATTCACACCTCAACATGCTCAATCAGGTGTAACTTGCTGCAGCCATTCACACCTCAACATGCTCAATCAGGTGTGACTCGCTGCAGCCATTCACACCTCAACATGCTCAATCAGGTGTAACTTGCTGCAGCCATTCACACCTCAACATGCTCAATCAGGTGTGACTCGCTGCAGCCATTCACACCTCAACATGCTCAATCAGGTTTGACTTGCTGCAGCCATTCACACCTCAACATGCTCAATCAGGTGTAACTTGCTGCAGCCATTCACACCTCAACATGCTCAATCAGGTGTGACTTGCTGCAGCCATTCACACCTCAACATGCTCAATCAGGTGTGACTCGCTGCAGCCATTCACACCTCAACATGCTCAATCAGTTGTAACTTGCTACAGCCATTCACACCTCAACATGCTCAATCAGTTGTAACTTGCTGCCGTCATTCACACCTCAACATGCTCAATCAGTTGTAACTTGCTGCAGCCATTCACACCTCAACATGCTCAATCAGTTGTAACTTGCTGCAGCCATTCACACCTCAACATGCTCAATCAGGTGTAACTTGCTGCAGCCACTCACACCTCAACATGCTCAATCAGGTGTGACTCGCTGCAGCCATTCACACCTCAACATGCTCAATCAGGTGTGACTTGCTGCAGCCATTCACACCTCAACATGCTCAATCAGGTTCAACTTGCTGCAGCCATCCACACCTCAACATGCTCAATCAGGTGTAACTTGCTACAGCCATTCACACCTCAACATGCTCAATCAGGTGTGACTTGCTGCAGCCATTCACACCTCAACATGCTCAATCAGGTGTAACTTGCTACAGCCATTCACACCTCAACATGCTCAATCAGGTGTAACTTGCTACAGCCATTCACACCTCAACATGCTCAATCAGGTGTAACTTGCTACAGCCATTCACACCTCAACATGCTCAATCAGGTTTGACTTGCTGCAGCCATCCACACCTCAACATGCTCAATCAGTTGTGACTTGCTGCAGCCATTCACACCTCAACATGCTCAATCAGGTGTAACTTGCTGCAGCCATTCACACCTCAACATGCTCAATCAGGTGTATCTTGCTGCAGCCATTCACACCTCAACATGCTCAATCAGTTGTGACTTGCTGCAGCCATTCACACATCAACATGCTCAATCAGGTGTGACTTGCTGCAGCCATTCACACCTCAACATGCTCAATCAGGTTTGACTTGCTGCAGCCATTCACACCTCAACATGCTCAATCAGTTGTGACTTGCTGCAGCCATTCACACCCCAACATGCTCAATCAGTTGTGACTTGCTGCAGCCATTCACACATCAACATGCTCAATCAGGTGTGACTTGCTGCAGCCATTCACACCTCAACATGCTCAATCAGTTGTGACTTACTGCAGCCATTCACACCTCAACATGCTCAATCAGTTGTGACTTGCTGCAGCCATTCACACCTCAACATTCTCAATCAGTTGTGACTTGCTGCAGCCATTCACACCCCAACATGCTCAATCAGTTGTGACTTGCTGCAGCCATTCATACCTCAACATGCTCAATCAGTTGTGACTTGCTGCAGCCATTCACACCTCAACATGCTCAATCAGGTGTGACTTGCTGCCGCCATTCACACCTCTTGTTAAATAACCTCATGTTAAATATTAATTATGACAGTTTTTAGAGTTAATCATATTTATATTTATTGCTGGAGCTAATGGGACCGTATAGATAGGGTTTCCAGCACTTTTCAGACAAGTGACATTGACATTAGTAAACAGTTAGTGATATATGCTCAGTTACTCAAGTAATTCATTTGTTGGGTGGATGTCCATTTTCTCAAATAGATATATTTTTCTTCATTTAAAGCTGGGCATTATGTTAGTAATTTCAGCTTCAAATGACTATAAATAACAATAAACAACGCAGTACGGTTAATAGTAGCTGTTGTTGAGGTAATTACTGGATTGTACATTTAGTCTATTATCTGTTAAACCACCTGACGAGGGATCAACAGCTCTCTACATCTCCACAACATGCGTTTTCTATCCTCATCACGAAAAACATAACATTGGTTTCTAAAGTGCCAAACACGTCTCTTTCTTCGGCACCGTCAGTGAAGCTGGGATGATTAACATCACCAGTCATGCTAGTGTACACATTGTCTCCATGTTTGTCTTATTAGGCAAGACACTTAGCCCTCACATGCTTTACTTCACTTAGGAATAAATGAATACCTCGTATAGGAGATAGATGGCGATGTGTACGATAGGCTCCGAGCGCCGAAATAGCCAATGGGCTGTATGCTCCTGTATGAAATGAAACATGAATGGACAGCTTCAGCGACTAGTGGTAAATGTAAAAAGTCACTTGATAGGTCTTCAGTTTTTATGTTTGATTATAAACTTGCACCTTTACCTTTTTTACCTGTACCCTGTTAATGATCACCTTCCTTATTCCAGATCGGTGATGAGTGTCGTACATGTCGTGATAAGGTAGCGCTGTTTAATATGTCTTACTTTGGTAAGTTCTACCTGACTGGTCCACAGTCACAAGAAGCGGCAGACTGGATCTTCTCCAATGATATGTCCAAATATACAGGTACCGACTTACATTATACATCCTAGAGAAAAAAAGCGTTGTCACGACGTTGTCCTTTTGGACACACTACGATGTAGTATCAATTAACGTCGCTACAACGTTAGAATAAAGATATCTTCTCCAACAATATATCACCTATTTTAATACAGTAGCGAGTCTGTTTCACCTGGCCACACTTCGTTATAGCGACGTTGTCCCACAGGGCAAACAAATCTGTACGGCCTGAATGTTTGGGACTGAAACCTCAGAATAAAATTTTAAATGTATTCTTCATGACACACTTTTCGAGCGCATAATTTGTCCATTTTTCATCCTGTTAACCGCCAAATTATTCTATTGGAATTTTCACCCACTTGATGTTGTGTCTCGCTGACGCGATCCACAACTTCAAGTGGGTGAAAATTATTCAGATTTGACAAAATGGAGGTCAACAAATTTCAAATCTTGCTGATTAATGTCACTTTTTATCTTTAACAGGTTTAAAAGCTGATATGTAATGTGCTAAAAAAATGTAAAAAAAAACAATATATGCGGCACCGGCGGTTAAGGGGTTAAATTGATAATATAAATTAATGGCATATTTTTCAATCCCAGCGTATATGTACATCGCAGTGCATTTCCACGCGAGCTCATATATATCAGAGCGCTATATCAGGCCAATTAGAACAACTGGGTTGTTACATATAATTTGTCCTTTTCGATATGCGGCAACTGGTTTTTATTTCTCTGTTTTAGATCAGAAAAATCCAAAATCTAATGAGGGAGGGCGGTAAAAAAAACATTTAGGAAAAAAAACATTTCACCTATTTTCGGAAAAATTAATGAGGGCGACCAAATAAAAAAAACATTGTACAAAATTCTGGAAAGATAATGACCTATTTTAAATAAAGTTAATGACGGCGACCAAAAAAACAAGCAAAAAAAACATAGCTGGAAAAAAGTTTTTTATTTCCTGAAATGAACTTGTTTTTTTTCGGAATGGTTTTTTTATCTACCAAAATTAAATGTTTTTTTTCGAAAATCGGCAACAATTCGATGCGCGCGCTGGGCAGAAAAAAACACATGTTTTTTTCGGAATGCGCGGCCTAAATCTAATGCGCGCGCTCATCTAAAACAGAGAAAAAAAACATAGTGGCCTTAGCTGGTGGTTATTGAGTGTTTCACCATATCTCTGGAAATGACCTAAATCATAAGAAATAAATTATTCACTAGATTAATTTTACCCATACACACCTTTGCAGGACATACTCTGTATACGTGTATGCTGAATGACGCTGCCGGCGTAGAAGCTGATTTGACAGTTAGTGTGATTGAATCAGGAACTAACCAGTCACATTCCCCTCAATTTGACGGTATGTTAGCGCTTAAGTATTTTGTAGTGTTATCTTACAATATAAAAATATGACTACACTTTAAGTTATCCCATAACTATAATGTTTTATTGTAGTTGTGTTTTATATATTGTATGAAAACACTATACCATAGACATACATACCCAGCAAACGTAAGACGTTACCCAATGTTAAATTGACGTCGGCCCTACGTCTGCGACGCTGGCCCAACATAAATTCAACATCGGGTAAACGTTTAGTGTTTTCTGGGCATATTTGAATGAACTTTTACCAAGGTTACATTGCCTCTCGCAATAAGCCATCAGTTGAACATATATTTTGGAGAAAACCCCAAATTACACAGTTGCACATTTTTCTAGCAAAGATAAATTCACAGAAGGTTGCGTAACTATGGTATCGTCATTTTCATTTAAATATCAGTATGACTTATTTGAACATCATAAATTATAATTATCAAATGCCTATCAAGTAAAGATAAGTGACTGATACCACAAACATACCAGATTAAATCATGGATTAGACTAACACTTTACCGTTGGCTATCAATAACGGGATGAAAATGAGGCAGGGAAACGAACCGTTATCTACATCATCCTTGAATTAGAAAATATCTCTGGATTCTTCATCTTTATCTGAATCATTTCTTCTAAAGACAGATTTTATCTTTAGGACGGGGATTCTATGTGGCCGCTGGTGGAGCTGTTTCTCAGCACTGCTTTTCTCATATGCTGGACATAATACAAGACAAAAAGTGGAACTGTCAAATAACTGACGCATCCAAACAACTGACAATGCTAAGTCTACAAGGTCCACACAGGTAAATGGCAGTATACGCGCATGTGTAGAACCGTATATCTCCATGCACAAAATCAGATGAACACAATTGACTTTTATCAAGCACAATTGCATAAACATGTGTATGTATGTATCTATAGTTACCAGTAGTGGTTCAATGTTAAAACACTACTACTCTGGTCCAACATTGGGCCAGCATTGGTTCAATTTATCTTATTTGCTGATATGTGACCTACAACAGCTAGTCATCTGTTTACTTCCACGGACGCTACAACTATTAATTTGCTAAAGAATATATTTAGAATCTTTTTAGTTAAAGTATATAATTCACATTTGAATGTCATGTTCAAAGTAAATATAAGTGACCTTGACCTATTTTTGTTAGGTTGTGTCTGTGTATATTTTATTAACTGCATACAAATTATTTCTGACTTTTTTTGTCATAAATATGTGTGTACATGGATATACAGCCCAGCAGACACAAGACTTTAAATCAATATTGGTTCAACGTCGTAGACGGTGGACCAATGTTAAAGCAACATAAATCCATCTCTTGTGTCTGTTGAGATACTTACCGACGCTTCAAACCTGCCAGCACGACACTCACAAGAAGTTCTTGTGAAGAGGGTTAGTTGGGTAAGAGCATATTAATTGGGAAATATATATACTAACTACCCTTAAAATCAATGCTATTTCCATTATATGCATTGCAAAAGCAGAGATTATTTTGAAATAACACTATAACTACACCAGGTAAACTACACATTATAACACACCACTTAAAGAGGATATACGGACTTTGACTGTTCGGGAATTGCTACCCCCAACGCATGTGTACCGCCAGCATACGGTTTAAAACTTGTGTTTTGTGTTAGTTTAACAGTCCACAAGAACGTTAAGGATAACAAGAACATACAGCATATTTTGTGTGGGAGAAAGTACGTTTTAAGACATGCATCCCTGAAACGCCGTGTGTTTTTTACTAAAGATAGTTTTATTTTAGGATAAGAAAAAGTATTCCTATCATATAAAACGAGGTCCACACAATCTTTGTTACAAGTACTGATAATCATGATAATGATTTGTTATATTTTAGTCGAAACGTCTTGCAGAAATTGACTGAAACTGACCTTGGTAATGACGCCTTCCCCTTTTCCACAAACCAGGTAATTGAACGATGTATTCATTCCAATATTTTCCAATACTATGTTATCGGGATTTTTATTCTACGAAAGCAATTATTTATCTTATTAGAAAACCGGATCATAGAAACTGCGGAAATCCTAGTATATGCATGACCTGTCAACATCATTTATTTGTATTAAATCCTAGTGGATTTAAAGGGACACACCAACCATCTATTTCTAGCCATGGTTGTCACTAATTCAAACCTTACACGTGCATCATGCGCAGCAACAGTCAGCAAATTTAAACTTGTATTGTTAAAATGCAAGTTGGTATTTTGCTTAAAAATATTTTCGACAATAAAAAAAACACTTAACCAACTTGTAATGTACCAGGCAAATTTAGAATGCGACATTAGGTGGTCGGCTAGCCCATTTAATTCAAGCAGCACTTGATCATTTGTTTTCAGCTGAATTGTCTTTTGTATGACTCCCCGTTGTGCCACTCTAGGTGTTGAATGTTGCTGGTGAGTCTGTGCGTGCTATACGGCTGTCATTTGTTGGTGAGTTAGGATGGGAGTTACACATTCCTGACGCTTCTGCCGTCAAGGTGTACAGAGCTCTGATGCAAGCTGGAGCAGAGTATGGTATTGTCAATGCTGGATACAGAGCTATAGATAATCTCAGTATTGAGAAAGGTGGGTGCTCAAGAGAGATGGTCACTTTGACCCTCTCAGTGCGGGGGCCGTCTTTATGCGTCAAAATCTGACGCCTTTAGACGTAAGATTCAGACGTATAAAGACGGTCCCCGCACTGAAAGAATTAAGATATTGATATTGGCCGTAGACCCGTAACCTGGTAACATAGGCATTCAAATGAAGCGGAAAGAGCTAACTAAGACATTTAGGTGGATTTAAAATTGAAAAAACCCTTTGGTCTCCATTATTCATACAAAATTAATTCAGCGCTTTAAAGGTTGAACCTCTACAGCTGTTATAAGGTGAGAAAGGTGGGTACTCTTCAGATAAGTTCACCTCAAACCTTCACACCTGCTAGCAATTATTAGGAATACAATAAATACAGTAAAACCTTTCCATACCGGAATGTCTTGGGGACAAAGTTTTATTCCGGTTTGGACAGGTTCTGGTTTAGACAGGGTTTTTGCTTTTGGAGAAAAACAAACAACGATAACTTGTACAATTGACATAAGGGTTATAATTCAGGATGTGTCGTCGTTAGGACTACAAATGATAGGTGGATGAATGCAAATAAATTAATATGATAAAATATACATTTTTTAAAGATGTTTTATTATATTAAAATAATAAGTAAACTTTAAATATATCTAATGGTGTGAAACAGAGAGGTGTATTATCACCAATACTATTTGGAATATACTTAGATGAGCTACTACTTGAGCTTAAAAAGTCAGGAATTGGATGCCACATAGGAAACATTTTTACAGGTGCTCTAGCCTACGCCGATGACGTTATTTTGTTGGCCCCCACTAAACACGCTATGTCGCTGATGCTGAAAATATGCTCCGAGTTTTCAAAAAGTTTTGATTTGATTTTCAATGCTGATAAAAGTAAATTTATACATTTTCCCTGCAGTTCATCTAAATTTGAAAAGTTACAAATATGTTTCGATGGAAAAACATTAACGAATACTAGTATAGAATGTCACCTAGGAAATATTATAGGACCTAACATAATGAATTCACGTATAAAACGCTCAACTGATGATTTGTATATCAGAACGAATCAGTTGTTATCAAGCTTTGGTTTTATCAAAGATAATGTTAAAAGAAAACTTTTTAATTTATTTTGTATGGCAGTGTACGGCTCCCATCTTTGGGACTACTCCACCAATGCTCCTGAGGAATTTTATACCGCGTGGAGGAAATGTCTCAGGCGCATTGATCGATTACCTAATAAAACTCATAAAATTATATTACCTGTATTGTGGGATGTCAAACCCATACTTGTTCAACGTCATAAACCTTTTGTAAATAAGAATGCTAAGACTGAAAATGAAATAATAAAAATATGTCATAATCTTACAATGCAAGGCAGCAGCTCCGCCGTTTCAAATCTTTTCTGTATAATATATCACCCCATAATGTACCTACGTCCAAACATTCATTACTATTTGACACGCCTGCTGACGTTGTTGTGGCTGTAACAGCCTGTATTAATCAATTATTGACACTAAGAAACAATGTACATTTAGGTAATATACCACGAGAGGATATAATATTTGGGATCGATCTCCTCTGCACCGAGTGATTTTTCTATATATTCACATAATTACACTTTAAATGTTTTTGTTTTATTGCATGTACATGTACCCTGAGTACGAAATAAATATGTTATTATTATTGCATAACCAGGTAACAAGCAGGATGTTACGTCACCTTCCGCCACCTGTTTAACCCTTAGTGCACCGCATGCGATTTTAAAAAAATATAAAAAAGGTGGATTCCGTTTTGGACAGGTGAAGTACAATACAATTTATGAATTTGGGGAAAATAATGAGTCTGGTATTCGGAGTAGACAGGTTCCGGTTTGGAGAGGGTTAATTAGTATTGTTTCGGGTGTAATAAATTCGGGACCAAATAATGATTACGGTATAGACAGGATTCCGGTTTGCACAGGGCCCGGTATGTACAGGTTGCACTGTACATGTATTAATTAAAATATTCAGTGAGCTCTGACATTACAATTGCTATTATTCAGGCATATCACACAGTCCCCTAACATTGTATACACATTTATTCAGGGTATCGCCATTGGCACAGCGACGTAAGAGCTGATGACACACCTCTAGAATCAGGACTAATGTTCACCTGTAAACTTCGTCAGGATACCCCATTCAAAGGACGAGAGGCGTTAGTGCAACAGAAACGAGAAGGCCCCAAGAAGCGACTGGCATGCTTCACTATAGATGAGTCAGTTTAAATATTTATTTGACTAATTTTGCTTCGCAACCGCAAAACCGAAATGTAGTATATGCTTGCTTGTAAAGTAAGGATATACTGCATTGTCGTTTTGCACTGCATAAATCAGTAAATGAATACAGAAATGTATATTTGCTTTCAACAGCTGAAGTGTTTCTTGTAAATAGTGAAGCTATTTCAAATGAGTGATATGGGTATTCACACATGCGATACGATACAATATCATCAATGAGAAGTCTATCACTAAAGGTTGTCTATTGACCATTTTAGGGTAGTAGTAGTAAATTACTGCTTCACGTCATATTTCAACACTAATGGTCATTTAATGGACATTGCAATACGATGAAAACAGTGCAGTCCTTTGATGGGATGAATAATGTACTGATTATGACGTAAGGGTGGATGATTATGTATGGCATGGCATGGCATGGCAGTGTAGAGTACCATTAATATTGCCAAAAATAAATATTATATTATATTCATTTATTTATTTATGTATTACAATATTTTCAAAAAACTGTTATAATTGAATCTTCATTATAAAAATCATCATGAAAAATTCAACAATTACTAATTTGTCATTGCTTTGTGAAGACTGAATTTATATACCTTTTTTAGTGACGTACCTTTGCTTGGTCTTGAAACTATTTGGAGAGATGGGATTGCCTGTGGTTTTGTGAGACGGGCGGGCTACGCTTTCCACCTGAACAAAAGCATGGCTTATGGCTACGTAACCAGACCCGATGGAGAAGTTGTTCAGAAAGACTTCCTGCTAGGTGGAGCCTGGCAGATTGAAAGCCTGGGGAATATCCACTCTGCCACACTGCACACACAGTCTCCATTTGACCCAAAGCACAACCGTGTCAAAGGAATGTATTGATCCACAAGGACTGTAATACTGCAGATTCAAACGATATGTCCCGACTGAAATAACAAACACAATCGTTGACCCAATGCTGGTTTAATGTGGGGCCAGCGTCACAGACGGTGGAGCAGCATTAAACCACCATTGGGTCAATCACATGTGTATGCTGGTTGGACGGTGTATGGGTCAGTTTTGTGTAAAGTATTGGGAGTTATAGCGAAGATGTTATTACCGTGTTCATCAACTTAGTGATTGATTGCGCATTAGGTTTTCTATTATAATATAAATGTAGAATTACATTAATGTAATTTTGTTATATGTACATCATGCATGATAATACAGCAGGATATCCTAAACATTGTACCGGTGTAGTCTACTGAAGGATAGTACTAAATTACCGAAACATCGTACTAAAGTACGGAAACATAGTACTTAAATACTGAAACAGCTTACGTACTACAATGAATAATACAGAAACGATTCACCTGAAAATACTTTTTTCGATTCCCATATTACATATACAAACGTCTATTGCTGACTTTGTGTAAAAAGTTTGTCTTACTGCTGGGCATAATAATCGTATTTAATCATCAGATACCGCGTCATTGATTTTTTTCAAAACTGTGGCAGCGATTGATACCCACAGAGGTAATAGTGTATGTCCCGGTACAATGCGAAACATTGACCCAATGCTGGCTCACTGCCTGCGACTTTACTCAACATTAAAAATACTGGTTCAATGTCTCGTGTAATCACCCCCCCCCCTCCGCCCTAAGGACGATAATGGAAGCACGTACCATCCGGCAAAATGTACAGGATATTCTAGGAGACTGTAAATATGCTTTTGTGTTATCAAATTCACTAATGTGTAGGATACAATGTAAGCCTGATACAAAAAAAAAAGATTTATATCTCAGTGCTCTAAATAAATAATTCCAAATTGTAATTTAATGATATAAAGTTGTTTGTTGTCTTTTCGCTTCCATTGAAAATTAGCAATGTTGGAGGTGAGTTGCGTCATTGATCACTTCAATGAACCAGCTCACGTGTTAAGATCCAGTCACACTGGGGTACGGTTTGACAAGGTCACACGCGGAATGAGCAAAAGCCGCGCACCGGGAATCAGGGTCCGTAAGCGTCGGCAAGCGTCGTTATTGTACATTTCCAGGCGGTCACCGCGTCACTTTTCGCGGCAACCGCGTCCATCCGTCGGCTGCCGCGAATCAACTTCTTGTTCAAAAATTCGTGGCCAAGCGTGGCTGTCTGCGGGAGCCCAATCATCCGTGAATCAGCGTAGAGACACAGCGAGATGGTGTACAAACACTGTGGACATCGTACATACACCGTAGGTATTGTGGGCGTGCGCGACGGAGCGTAGACAAGTAATGGCTCACCCTGCACCCCTCTCCAAAGCGGAGCCCCTACACTGGCACACGCTGTCCCTACGCTGTTCTACACTGTTATACAATAGCCTACGCTACCCTACACACAGCGCAAAATATTGTTGGTGTTGCACCCATTCTGACCTCAGAGATTATATCTCTGATACCACACGCTCATTTCGCCGTATGCACGCATGGCGATTGACCAGATTTATCAGCCGTTAGTGAGCGTTACCACGTGATTTTATAACCATTCCTATAACCACGGAACTATTTTCGTGTTCACTTCAACTCATTACTTATCCTTTTTTCAATATTTAATTTGATTTTAGAGTTTGTTACAGGTAAAGGCTATTTATTCTGTTTGGTAGTGAATAAATTGAACCAGCACAATTCGCATGTGATTCAGTAATCTATATTTGCCAGTGTTTTGAAGGCGATTGTAAATTCTGTCAGAAAAAACGTAAACATGGACCTTCTCACAGCAGCGCGTAGGCAGAAAAAGTAATCCATTGAATGTTTTCTATTCCTATGTGAATATAAACTCATATGTGGCGGAGTAGTGGTGTTTTATATTTGCCATATATATTCAGGACACTTAAGCGTGTTTATAAGCCTACAGTTGTTATATCAACAAAACTGCTCAAAATGAGCAGTTTTTGCCGAAACATGGCGTATGGTTACAGAGAGAGAGCGGGGTTGACCTGAGCGACATCTATGTGTGGAGAATGTGTTGCACCGTGAGACGGTCAGCGTAGGGGATCCGTAGCTACTGGCTGCGCTTAGTCACACTTAGTCACGCTGCCTACGGTCTCTGTACTCCATGTACGGTTTCTGTACACCGTTTGACGAAATATCACGCTTACTCACGCTATGTCACGCTGCCTCACGCTGTCTACGGTGTATGTACGCCATCTCGCTGTGTCTGTACACATTTTTGCGGTGTCCGCCACCCAAATGTGTTAATTTCCGAACCGCGTATGAAAAGGTCGTGGATTGGAGTAATTTTCATTCTTCCCTGTTGACCTTCCCCAAGTTCCACCTGCTATGTTGCTCTTCTGTTGCTCTATCATTGTCGTCGTCCTCTCTGGGTAGTGCTGTATAGATTGTTTCTCCAACATGGATGTGGTACAATAACACGCACGTCAAATGCAGTTGAGGGCTTGGCAGCTGCATGCAGTTGGCAGAGCATTGACGAATTACTACAGTGTGAAACTTGGTCTCATGGCAAAAGAGGAGGGAAAGCAAAAAGAGTAGCCGCAAAGAAGCAGTTATATGAAAATACAGATTTTTTGATGATTTTAGCCTGATTGTCGCTTTAATTATGTTCGCGAGAATACTGTGGAGCATATAATGTTTCCAGACGTGCAGTAGGTCCCGTATACACTTTTAAAGCTACATGGTCGCAAGATAATTAGAGGCTAGAACCCTTTTACTTACGCTGTTTAGGCTATTTTTGTCTCTCATTTAATCTTGAATTATATTTATATCCGTGTTTGTAATTCCCTGATTATTTTAAATAAACATAAATCTAAAATAAACTCGGACCTCCCGGGACCATTGGCGGCCGGTTACGCAATGCTTGGCGCCGTCAGTAGCAGTAACAGTGGCTAGTTGAGTGTGTCGCACCATTTCAAGCCCGGCCAATTTCATTTATGGCCGGGTATTGGCCAAGGTTCTTAGTCACGTGACCATCATGCCTGTGTTATGAGGCCGGTGAATAATTTTCTGGGTCAAGTCATAGGAAATGCGTCAGAGGGGAAATACAGTACTGTGAACAACTCTTCATCCGGGGAAGTGACCTTTCAAAAATGTCTGAATTTGAGGATTACCCTATTTTCATCTAAAAATAGCAACAAGTCACAAACATTCGCCACTGGGGCATACCAGAGGCTACATGAAGCTCGGCCACGCCGCGTAGTGTGGCTCTGGGAACCAGAGTAGGCTATCATATGAATAATATAACATCAGTGATATGATGTTTTATTACACGATTTGGAAAAACATAATATTAGTGTTGTAGTGACTTATTGCACGATGTAAAAAATTGCAAGGACATCGTGTTCGTGTTGTAACGTTTTATTACACGATTTAAATAGAAAAATGTAAGGGAAAATCGTGCTAGTGTTGTGATGCTTTACTGCCCGATTTAAAAAGATTATTATTTCGTGTTATAATGCTTCATTAAACGATTTGAATAAACATGTTACTTTGTTAAATAATTTATAAATTATACTAGCGTAATAGATTTAAAGCTGTTGCATAAATATTTGTATATGCTGACACGGATCACTGTCATTATTGATAGTTACCCGACAGGGCTGATTGACAGGCATGTTCAAACTCCTCCGATCTCACTAGACCTTGTCTCGTATGACTTCACGTCGAGAGGGATATTTCCCGAGATTTGAGAAGCACACTGGCCTATCCTAAAAAATACCATTTTTTAGATATACTATGTAAAAAAAATTTTAATGGGCATTAATCATGTTAAAGCAGCTCCTTGGGATAACATACTTTTTCATGTTTAGCTATGTAATGAAGAAGTGTATCCCCCAGATCATGATTTTATTTTTTTCAGAGTTTTTACATTTTTTAAATTATTTTTTATCAACATTTTTATAAATCCGCTTAAAACCCAAACAAACCTTTTGTATACCTAAACACTTGCTAAACGACGGTTGAATATTCCTACAGCATTGGGCCACATGTTGGTGCCGTCGGCCCAGCGTTGGACAGACAATCAATGTTGCAGGTGTGTCCCCCCATGTCCTGACTATAAGACACCAATTAGCGGCGATTACTTTGATCCGATCGTCCAAGACATGGGAATATGTGGTGCAAAGTGCTATATATTGCTGACTTGTTTTGTTTACATGGCTATATACGACCTGGAAATATAACTATTTCACTCTTTTTCGGTGCTTTAAAATGTTTTTTTTTTTTACTTTTTTGTATTTCTAGTTAAGATCAGTAGGCTATATAGCTGTATATAAATAAAATTGTCAAAATTGACAAAATTGAAAATGTCTCATCCCAAGGGGTCCCTTTAATCTATGGTATCATTATCATTTATTATTAAAGGCATTTATATTGCTTTATCTCAATTGATTCTAAGGCGCATAAGCCGCAAAGATCAAAATAATTAAGTGGAATTCGGAAATTGGTTTAGGCGACTAAAATTTACATCTGACGGGCTCACATGACTACCATAGTTTTTGTGGGTATAAGGTATTTGGACACCTGGAATGAGATATAATTTGAAGATATCTTTAGCTATAAAGATATATTTCAATTTATATATCAAATATTATAACATGCATTACAATAAATATAAATTGGGAATATCTTTCATATAGGAAAAATATATTCTACAATGTAGGCCTACATTTGTTACACAACGAGAAATAAAGAAGGAATAAAATAAATATATATATCTAGGTCTAATATACATAAATTAAAATGGATTATTGGACAAGTCAGTGTGAAACATGCGGACAAGCACACGGACCAGCATGTACAAACCCAATGGGAAAAGTCATGTGCGCGCGGCTTTTAAATTGTCGTATGAACACGTGGACGTGCGCGGGTTGTCGCACTTTTGTGTACACACACCGTCTCTATGTGCAGGCAGACCGTCGCGTCGTGTAGGCATTCTGTCTGGACGTGTACACACACCGTCTCCAAGCGTCGCCATTGCGTCAGACTGTCTCCATTAGTCGATTCCCGTGAGTGAGCGTCCGTAAGTGTAGATACACCGTAGGAAGTGTGCATGAGTGTACACGTACCGTAAGTGGCGTACGCACACCGTGTGCGGTATGCGTACGCCACCTACGGTACGTGTGCACTTATCCACGCTCATACACGATTCAGACGCTCACAGACGATTTCTACGGTATGCGTACGCCATTTTTCGTCCGTCTCGGTGTGTAGGCACACCGCGCGGATTAAAACAGGCGGTTGGAGACGTTCTGATGCGGATTGCCGATTTCGGCTATTTTGCTCAAACCGCGGGCAGCGTGTCAATCCGCGTCTCAGTGTGACTGTAGCTTTATGGGTGAGAATAATGGTACACACACAGTGATAATTTGATGCAGAAATGTCCCTCTCTACTAATTTTGAAACATTATCCACAGCATGTACATGCATATGAGGCACATTAGCAGAATAAGGCACCACCTCGATGATACCACACTCGTGAAGGTGGTGATGGTGAGTAGCATTCCACTGGTAACATATGGGGTTAGGCACCATTCCACTGGTAACATCAGGTGTAGTATAGGGGGTTATGTACCATTCCACTGGTAACATCATGTGTAGCATAGGGGGTTATGTACCATTCCACTGGTAACATCAGGTGTAGTATAGGGGGTTGTGAACCCACTGGTAACATCAGGTGTAGCATAGGGGGTTATGTACACCCTACTGGTAACATCAGGTGTAGTATAGGGGGTTATGTACACCCTACTGGTAACATCAGGTGTAGCATAGGGGGTTATGTACACCTCACTGGTAACATCAGGTGTTGTATAGGGGGTTATGTACACCTCACTGGTAACATCAGGTGTAGTAGTATAGGGGGTTATGCACACCCTACTGGTAACATCAGGTGTGGTATAGGGGGTTATGTACACCCTACTGGTAACATCAGGTGTAATATAGGGGGTTATGTACACCCTACAGGTAACATCAGGTGCTGTATAGGGGGTTTTGTACACCTCACTGGTAAGAACAGGTGTATCATAGGGGGTTGTGTACCACCCACTGGTACCATCAGGTGTAGCATAGGGGTTGTGAACCCACTGGTAACATCAGATGTAGGATAAGGGGTTATGTTCCGCGAACTGGTAATATCAGGTTGTGAACCACCTTCCATTAAAGTTACCCACATTGCTAACAGCAATTTCCAACATGCAAGCTAGAATACACGTGTCGCCCATTACAGATAGTTAGCAGCTCCTATAGCGTGATTGTGTTGCTTAGTAAAGATTATAGAACACTTTGTTTCTACATGTTGTAAACAAGCTATTAGCATAGCATATCACAGGTCCAGCCCATACGTTTAATCTGACATCCTATAGAATGATCATGCATCATACTAATCAGAGCTGCATGATCAAGTCGCTCAGTTTAATATAAATACATGGTATTAGTTTATACTGCTCCAATATATATATACAACTTTTACATGTTAATAAAAAATAATTGATCTAAATGGAAAGGCATTATTTAACAACGCGATATAAGAATTATCAAAGCTTTGCGCAGAACTGTGGGCGCGCCGAACCAGTTATTTTTTCAGCTGCCACTAAAATATCACCAGAATGACAAACACCGAAGTACCTAGTAGTAGTTAGGTTAGGTTCGGAAATGTATTTTGTGGACCACAGTTTTTATTCATTACTTTTCAACATATAGAGCTAGGTTCGTATGTAATACCTATTTTTTGGGTATTTTGCCTAGGGAATATATTTCTGTTAAAATTATGATGATTGAAGGTCATGGTCAATTTCAAGGTCAAAAATGAAAAAAATATGTTAACAAATATAATTATAAACAGGTGTAATACATCTTTTTCAATTTATTTTTGTCTGAATATTTTTTTCTGTATTACTTTTTCGCTTGGTGATTCAAGGTCATTCGCAAAATCAAAGCTCATTGTTAGTTGTTCAAGATGGCATCTAAGATGGCCGCTAGCGTATATTGAGATATAGGAAATTGTGTGAATTGGTCAATTATTTCTAAATGGTGTGATGTAGTACAACGTTTAAGCTATTTTGATAGTTAGTGGGTTCATATAGACCACTCCAAGACAATTGTGATCAATATTTAACACTTTTAGCCAAATAGATTTGTTTAGCAAAGATCCGGGGCGCCCACTGCAATACCAATCAAAACAATATTATTATTTATCATATAAGCCATTATTCATAGTCCTGGGGCTTACTCTAAAAACTTAGTTTTGTTGCACCCCTAGAAGAACACAATTTGTATGGTTTATTGGTTCTTTGGTTCATCAGTTTTCATTTTAAAAACATTAACCTTTCAAAATGTGTTCCGCAGTCGGTCATATAGTGCATTAGTGAAAATGGGAACATTTCCATTTGTACACTTGTAGCTGACAAAAAAACATAAGAGATATAAGATGTACCTGGTACGTATTTTGAAACTAGTTGCATACATACCCTATAAATATTTTTTAAAATTGCGTTTTTTTTTTTGGGGGGGGGGGGAGTGCAGCAAACTCTGAATTTAGATAAGTTCTCAGAATCAGCCACAGTTCTATATATATTGTTGATGTCTTGGTATCATTAAAGTAACAGTGTCCGTTTATTACATTTTTATTCAATCAAAATGTCGTTCAAAATGGCCACAAACGTTTTTTTGGGGAAAATTGTGCAAATTGGTACTTGTTCGCTTCATTTGTAATGAATCATTTCAGTGAGTTCCGCTTGACCACAAGCAGATAATTTGGAAAATTTGATGACCAGTAGGCCTAGTAATGTGGCCATAATATAATGAAGCCTGATAGCCAATTTGATTGACGGTGAATTCATAGCAGGGGCGGATTTACACCGGGTTGACAGGGTTCCAAAACCCTGTCAGCTTTTTCAAATCGACCGGATTGCAGGGTTTCAGAACTAAAAAACTGTGTTTTCGAATTTTAAAACCCTGTCAGCGTTTTAAAAAACGAAACGACCGGGTTCCAAAACGAAAGTGAAATGCAGATATACAATCAGTTATCACGCCTCATTGATGTGTGAACAATGGATCACGCCGACAGTCACGTGGCGCCTTGACTATTACATAACATTCTCACCACCCCTTGGGTCTTAGGACCCACATAAGTAATATAACCTCTTAGAGGCAATAATATATGAGAGTAAGTTGGAACCCTGTCAGATTATTTTCTGGATCCGCCCCTGCATAGCCACCTAAAAATATCTGAATTATGTAAAAAGTTATCTTGACCACATAAAACATCATCTGGTCGTATAAAAATATATCTTGACCACATAAAAAGGTCATCTTGGGCAAATAAAATATATCTTGGCCACGTAAAACGTCATCTTGGCCACATAAAAGATATCTTGGCCACGTAAAACGTCATCTTGGCCACATAAAAGATATCTTGGCCACGTAAAACGTCATCTTGGCCACATAAAAGATATCTTGGCCACGTAAAACGTCATCTTGGCCACATAAAAGATATCTTGGCCACGTAAAACGTCATCTGAATCATGTAAAAAGTAATCTTGGTCACATAAAACCTTACCTGGCCACACAAAAAGTGATTTTAACTACATAAAACGTCATCTTGGCTACGTAAAACGTCAGTTTGGTCACATAAAATATATATTGCCCCCCCCCCCCAAAAAAAAATAGCCTCCGTTTGAATATGCAAATTAGGTATCCTCCTACCAATTGGATTTTAGGGGATTTAAAAAAATGTTTTTATATAGATGAGTCTGATCCAATTGGTGAAAAAATAAAAGCTTTTGTAATTTGTGGTCGTTTTTTTCATATTTTCTCATAAATTTGTCCTTCACATTGACCTTGATTATGACCTTGAAACATGATAACATTATCCGAAATGGATTATCCAGGCAAAAATACAAAAAAGAGGTATTGCACTTGTTCCCAGTTTTATTTGTTGAAAGGTCATGTATACAAAATGTGTTCCACAAATAGAATGACAGCCATTTTGGATTGATGCAAATTAGGTGTTCATCGGCCTACTGGATTTTAGGGGATTTTTAATAATGTTTTTCTATGATTCTGAACCGATTGGTGAAAAAAACATTGCATTATGTGTAGTTACGCATCATATTTTTTTAGAATTAAGCAGTGATGACTAAGTTTTCAGAATCAGCCCCTGGACTATTAATAATGATTTAGTTTTGTCACGTCATGTCTATGTTTTATGTTGTCACTGCTAGGACTCCCTTAACCTTTTCACTACCATACATGACGGAAATTTCCGTCGTCATTCGTCAATGAACGTAACCATAAAATGACACAAATTTTCGTCAAATATATACTACATTTATGTATTTCTCGTCATTTGAAGCCGGAAATTGCGTTAGCAATTCCAGCTTCAAATGACGAAAAATAGAACTCCTACACTAGTATATCTGGATCCTGGCATACACCCCGGCCTGGAAGTCAAAGGGTTAATTTTAATGAGTTGGTATTTTCATAACATAAGAGGTTCCATAACATTTGTATTTATGGTTTGAATAATCACATATGTTTTGATCAGCTTTTATTGATATTTCACATTTTCACCACACTTTCTTATTATAAAATATATCAATATATCAATGTACATGTAACCTACTCGCAATATAATGGATTTAAGCATCGATTCCAAAAAGAGGGGTGAATACTGATATCAGAAAGTTATCTCACTCACGGGTACAGGTACGCCCCTATTGAAGAAAATAAATAGCCTTAAAAGTGAGAATACTGAGATCACTGTCTTATCTGGATTACTTTAAAATACACCACCGAAACTAAAATGCGTTATATAAATAACTGATCAATCAATCAATCAATACAACTTCTATAGCACCTATATCCTCAGCGGACCGAGCCTAGAGGCGCACAAATCCTTAGCGTGATCATGTGTCATAATCGAGGCCAAAGCAGGTTCGTCAACAGGGAGCCGGGCTGCTGAGGGACTAGGGTGGAAAAGCCAGATCAAATAGGTGAGATTTAAGTAATTTCCGGAATGTTAAGATTGTTTTGGCATTACGTATTGGCACAGGCAGGGCGTTCCATAAGGCAGGACCAGATATAGAGAAAGCTCTTGACCCAGTCTTAGTCTCTTTATACGAGGAGCAGCAAATCTATTTGAATTTGTGGAGCGTAGATATTTTGAGCATTTCGGCCGAGCAAGTAAGTCAGCCAGATATGCAGGTTGGTTGCCTTTTAGGGTTCGGAAAGTTATTGCGCATATTTTAAAATGAATGTGAAACCTGGGAGGAAGCCAATGTAATCGTTTTAGAATTGGAACGGAACGACTAAATCGTGGGGCCTTGGTTCCCACTCTTGCAAGGCAGTTTTGAACGCGTTGTAATCTAGCTATATCCTTTTCTGGCATATTGTGGATTGAAAAAGTGAGTTACAATAATCAAACTTACTACTGACGAGTGCCACTGCTTGTCAAGATCTAAGGACAGACTTTTTCGAATTCGACGCAGGTCACGGATATGTTAGAAGCATGTTTGGGAGATGTGTTTTCGGAAATTCAGGCTACTGTCTAATAGTACACCAAGATTTTTAGATGATGTAGATGGATTTGTGTCTTGACCTAGAATTCAGCATGGGAAATTATTCAAGAATTTTTCTCGTTAAAGATTGGTCTCAATAAGAAGAAATTCTGTCTTGCTAGGATTAAGCTTCAGCTTAGATCCTGTAATCCAGGCCAACACACCCATTTAACAATGCTACAACTTCTCAAGAGATTCCTTAGCATTTGAAAATAATAGAGACATGTAAATTTGAGTATCATCGGCATAAAGATGGTGTTTGATGTCAAAACTAGAGATAATAGCGCTGAGTGGTGTACTGTATGCAGTAAAAAGCACTGGTCCTAGCACAGAGCCCTGTGGAACTCTGTATGAGAATGTGACTTTATCTGACAAAGTGTCTTTAATTTTTACGGACTGGTGCCTATTTTGCAAATAAGAAGAAAACCAAATTTGAGCCTGACCAGATATTCCAAACCAATCAGAAAGTCTGTTAATGTAGCATGGTCAATTGTGTCAAAAGTCAAGCAAGATCAGAGCCATAACTTCACCATTGTCCATACTGATAATGATATCGTTATGCACTTTCAGTAGAGCCGATTGAATGATGTTCACTTTAGGCCGATACCATAATTGAGAGTCTAGACGTTTTTATTATCATGATTTAGTATTTAATTGATGTTTATTTAATATATATTCTTCAATAAAGCATCATTCACCATGAAATAATAATACAAAATTCTATGTTCCAGATCAACACCATTTACAATAAATAAATCTGTCCTGCACATAGACCTGTAAATCTATAAAAATGTTGCTAAATAGTGAACGATAATAGGTGAATAAAATGACAACTAGTAAAAAATCAGTCAAATCAGCGAGCTAGAACTATCGCAATCTTAAAATGGGACACGTCGTTATAAAATGGAAAATGTTTAACACACTTTTTTATTCATATTGTATCATACACGTCATGAAATGTTTTTATATAGCTCCCAACATCATGACATCATAGCATAAGGTGTAATATTGAATCCAAACATTATACACGAAAGTATAGCTTTAATTTTAATGGATATGTAAGGTTGAAAGATAATATTTAAAAAAAGGTGTAGGGCACCCTTTGTTCAATTAATACGAGTTAAATATTAATATGTAAACTTAAAAGTTATTTTAACGCCCTGGTAAAACCTATTGTCTTATATGGATCTGAAGTATCCACACAAATCACAAACCCCGTAACATTTAGGAATTGCTTAAGCGGCAAATTATAAATATGAAACTGGCAACACTAATTCTTCTGTAAAGACAATGTATTGCTACAATGTTTCCACTGTTGTACCAGCCCACACAGTTAGTACAATATCGGGGCAAGGCTTTATGCTGGCCGGGATAATAAAAATGACTGGATGCGAAATTAGTTTATTGGTGTTAAACCAGCGTGTTTACTGGGTGGCATCACACTTTATTGGCTTTATTGACATAGCTCGACCTGTACTTCTCAGCAGTGTGAAGCCAAAAGGCAATAACTGCGCACTTTTTAAGTAAGAATTTGCTGCATTTTGTCTTTGTATAGCATTGCTGTAGCATTACTGCGGTCAGGTGATAAAGATAAGGCGTTTGGACTTCAATCGTGTCAACAGTAGGCCTACCTCATATCAAACGATCGCAACAGCAAAGTAGAACATACGTGAAAAAGTGAGTATGTTTCCAAGCAATCAAAAAATGTAATACGATTAGTTCAGCCAACTTCTGTTTTGTAAGAATCGTATCAACATTAAAAAAACTATCACCAGCTTCACAATTCCGTTTCTCACATGTTATGCAATCTGTCTCCAACAGTAGATTTTACAATATAGACATCAAACTTTATTTTCATTACACAACGCATCAGGCCTACTACACATGCCTCACGTTGTGAAATAATACATGCTTCACTTCTTTAAAACCAACACTTACCCAGTAAGACGTTAACCCAAACTGGGTTTAATACTGGGCCACCGTCGAAGACCCTGCTATTGAGCAAAGTAAATCAGTAAACTAGTATTGGTGTATATCATTATTTGAAAGATCATAATGCTGAAAAAAATAAATATTACCATTTTTTTTATCATACAATAGTGATTGAACTGGGGTAGATTTGTATGTTTTAGTCTTGATGATGTGATATAATATCGCCCATGCTCTCTTCCAGACGCCCACTTGTGTATGGAAGATTATATCTGCCACTTTGTATAGTGGCAGATACATCATTTCAAATATACAAGAGGACTATATTACCCCGACTGCGGCCAATCCATTTGTTTCACTCCCACCAGGGTATGTAATAGCGCGAATGAAGTCTTTGTGATTCATGTAACACAGTCTTGGAAAATGTAACACAAACTTGATTATAGGCTACGCAAACTTGATCATAGTTTTGGTGCAACGTGACAAGAGAGAGCCTGATGGTAGCTTAAAATTCTACTAAAACACATGATGCAGCATTTACATTATGCGAACATGTATTTTACTTAAAGATGTTCGATTATCTGTATATTTAAAAATATAATAAATTCTAATAATGAGTTGTTATTGTTGTTTCGTGAATCCAATCTTAATGGTGGCCATCATATGTTGTCAACTAGGATAGTCGGAAATCATGATTGTAAGCATTAACCTACTACATATTGTTATCGGCTATTGTAGTTGCCTGTTTTCATCAATGTGATCAGACACACTATTACAATACACCCTAACAGGTAGCATATATGTGGAGAATCGGATGTATTTTGGGAGGTTGGGCCAGTTTCTGTGAGTTCTCCATACCGTTTTATGTAAGGGCATTATGTGAGCTTCGCATATAGTTTTAAAAAAGGGAGATATATCCAGTGTTATCAGTCACGTTAGCGCTACAGTGGGTTTATATAAATATAGGTATATATATATATATATATAGCCGCCGCGTACCAAGGAGTTGTATTTGCTACTTTATTGAAAGAAGGTGAGACTATATCTCATTTAGCAATATTAATTTTATCTCTCACTCTCCATTATCTCTGTTATAACATGTGTGACGAAATGACGTACCTGTATTACCCACCAAATATGTGTGATAAGAACATGTGGTGCAAATTACACGAAATACGTGATCACGTCTTAAAATAATTATGCAAATCTAATGCAACCTAAAAAAAAGATGTTTGAGAAGATAAAATAATAATTCGTTTACTATTTTCTAAAGTTTTAGATTCTTTTTCTTAATGACATAAGTGAGTGAGTGATTAACTTAAACTTTTAATCACTTAAAGTTGTGCCTATCTGTTCAACAACTGAAACGAAGTCACAGCATATTTCAATATCATATATATATTGGCTCCTTTACTTTTAGAATCTGATCGCACAAGTTATAATCAAAACACATACCCCCTTAGTCGACATATTCTAGGAGGTATATAATCAACACCAAATAGCCTACTACTTTTGTGTGCAGACATTGCCTTACTCTATCAATTACAATCCCAATTCAAATACTAATGTGTATTTTACGAATGTGCTATTTTTTTCATTCCCAGATGCTGACGACGAGCAGGTGACATACTCAAAATGACAAACCAGAAACATTTAGACCATGGATATGCGTGGGTGATTGTAGCGGCCGGATTTGGAATTCAGTTTCTCATCGCGTCAACGTTCATTGGTTTTTCATTACTGCTCATAGATCTAACTCAAGTATTCAATACCTCAAAAGCCACAGCTGGTTGGGCGGGGTCGCTGGCTTCTGGTATAATGTGTCTTTCTGGTAAGTTCATTGTATGTATGTGTAGCCTACGTCGTAACTGGTTGATTGATTGATTGATTGATTGATTGATTGATTGATTGATTGATTGATTGATTGATTGATTGATTGATTGATTGATTGATTGATTGATTGATTGATTGATTGATTGATTGATTGATTGATTGATTGATTGATTGATTGATTGATTGATTGATTGATTGATTGATTGATTGATTGATTGATTGATTGATTGATTGATATATAACAGAATAAACCATGACTTTTAGTAGCGTACACATTATGTTTCTTATCAGGAATTGTTTATGGCAATATAACAAAGAGATATGGAAATCGCATCGTGACCATGGTTTGTGGTGTTTTCGTCTCAGCTGGAATGTTTTTGACTGCCTTCACTCCCAGTATTTACGTCATGTACGTCACATACGGTGTTCTAGTAGGTTAGTCCTGAATACACGTATTTTGTAGTGAGAACAAAATGATTCGTCGAAACTGTTGTTGTTACTACGAATGTTCCACTTAATTACTAATATTCTGATACTGCTTGTAAATATCAATATGTCAATTGTGTCTGCTTGGAACAGTCCAAAAATGAGAAGGATTCTACCTATCCAATGTTCTTGACACCTTCTTTTTAAAATACTAATAATCCACAATCTATAAAAACTGACATATAATTATTGTCAAATCCCACAATATTAATTGTTTGAATTTGTGGAGAAAGACCACGTAAATGTATTATATTGGTGAATGCATATGCTATGCATGAGCGAAGTTTGTAGAACCATTGTTTTGTTTTGCTGATAAAGACTTATATATGTCTGTGAGTAACACCACATTTTCATAACCGTAATTTTACCCCTTTAGACTTCAGATAGAAAAAATAAACATTTTAATTATCGACTATACAATGACTCTTATCAACAAAAACTGGGAAAAGCAGCAGGAATATTTTTATGGATAATTATCCCGAGTGAGTGCTGGTGTGGAGAGGTCAGGAGGACTGAGCCAGTGACATAATATTCATACCAGCACGACACGAGAGACCTGTGGGTATTTCTCGCATGAAAATATGAAAATCGAGTTATACGCCTGTTTATAAACATCGTGATTCTTTTGGAAAGTGTTTTTTCTACAGTAATGGTTTACTGTTCCCATACACCATCTGTAATATTCCTACGCTGCTACCTTTTAATCAACAATACATTTTGAAACTCAACTGAAATATTTTAATTAAAATATTTTTTTTTACATATATTGTGGGTAACTGATATTAGTCCTGTGGAAAAAAAATCATCGTAGTAGCAGTAACAAACTACTTTGATCCATATGTACGTTACATAAATTAATGAAACGGTGATAGATCTAGAGCGTTGCCCAAAGTGCGATTGCAAGATCATCTAGACACACAAGAAGGCGAGAGTGCCATTACTTTTAAAGCAAGCAGTGACCGCTGTTTACGTTAGAAAGTGATATAGAAATACAGTAACCGCTTATTTTTGGAAGTACAGCTATTTATCGTTTTGTTGATTTCAGGTCTCGGATTAGGAGGTTCAATCCTGGCTTCCATCGTTATTGTCCAACAGTATTTTGACAAGAAGCGCGCCTTTGCCGCTGGTGTTTCACTGATGGGAGGCAGTGTTGGAGGAATGGTATCACCACCACTCATTAGACTAGCCATCGATAGCTTGGGATGGAGAGGGGCAATGATGCTACATGGAGGAATTTGTCTGCATATCACACTTTTCGGTGCACTTATGTTTCCAATTCCACAGCAGCGACAGACAAATAGTCTACCATCTAAAACAGTCCAAGATAATACTCAATGTAAAGAAATGGCGACTATTAGGTGTAACGATCAACATAGCAACAATAACAACAGTGAACGACACAAGAATCATCAGACATCAAATTCGTGCTTGGGAAACATAGCGGTAATGTTCGAGCCAAGTCTACTTAAACAATGGGACTTCATCATTTACATTATGGGGTCAATTTTATTGAACTTTGGAATCGCGGTGATGTACCAACACTCTCCTAGCAGGGCAGTGTACTACGGCATTGACAGACTGCATGCTTCGGTGATACCATCTGGTATTGCTATGGGCTCCACATTTGCTCGTGTTCTGGCAAGTGTTCTCGGAAACATGACATGTACCATCAGGCCTCTGTATTATGCTATTGTTGTTGGCGCGGGGGGAGTCGTTTGTTGCGCATCTTGCCTCTTGTCATCTGTGTTCATCGGAACCATGGTCACAGCAGGTCTTTATGGGATATTTCTAGGGCAGATGCTGACATTGATGCCCACAGTGATGGTTGATATTGTAGGCATATCCGGTGCTTCTATGGCACAAGGCTGGTTGCAGACTGCTTCTTTCATTGCCACTGTTTCAGCAGTGCCATTCGCTGGTAAGTATATATAGGGATTGATCATATATCTATTTGATATTAAATTGTCTTGACAATTAGATTTGAAAAATTCACAAAGTTTATATATATTGCCTTATTAAAAGCATTCAATAGTAAGAATCTAAGAATTTGTTTACACTTTTTTAGAAAAAAAAACAGTAGAGTAGATATAAGATACCAAATATCAGCCCTTTGTCTTCTACTTTTGGGGTGCCACATAATTGCTAACACAGTGTTGAAGCCACTTAGAACGACCACATCGGATATCATCCAAAGTATCATATCATTCTGTATCACTAGGTTTCTAAATATTTTCATGTCAGAAAATATACAGGAATTTATCTTAAATGAAATTGGGTTTATTATTTTTGACATTGACACTAAGCCACCAAAAGAATGCAAATGTATTGATTGTTATTTTGCTTGATACATGTAAGAAAGCTGAATTATTGGTGCCTTTTAGAAATAGTGGAGGTGGTAACACAAGATACATAGAACTTAAACGCATGTATCTTTTTGATCATGCTATTGAGCACACATACGTCTTGTACATTTACGAGGCTGTGTGAACAAAGCATCCGCCAACTTAGAATGTATCTAAATGATCAATAATAGATCAATAATCCATATAATTAATCAATAAAACGAATTATCCTGTTTCTTGTGATTATCTTAAACTGTTATAATGTAAGGATTTGAGATTGATTCATCATGTTCATCGAAAGATTCCAATGGAATATATCCAGTAGTTTTTTATGGCTAAGGTAAATGGTTGTACTAAATTCCACATTATACCTGATCAATTTGCCCATGACATATCTGAAAATCTCTTACAGTTGTCATTCAATCACACTTTACTTCAAATTTAACTTAAAATGTAGTTTAGAAATAATATGCTAATGAAACATACTGTCGCAATATTTAATACATCTATATTTTGTAGGATGGTTGTTTGACACTACAGGGAACTACAACTTGCCTTTTTATGTATGTGGATCACTACAAGCGTTTGGTGGGATCTTGTTACTTTTAAATCCTATCAACACTAAATTAAAACACAGTAGGCTTGATAAAAATAAAGATAAACCAGCAGAATCAATCTAGTGACTCATTGCATGTATGTTTATTGTAATAAAATATGTTATGTAGTTATGTTATTAATAAACTATAAAAAAATGTTCTGTTAAACATGCGAGTCTCTGGCAGCAGTGCACTACAAGTCAGCACGATACTAACCCAATGCCGGCTCAATGCTGGACCACTGTAGCCGGCGCTGGCCAACATACATTCAACACTGGGCAGTGAATCGTGCTGGCTGGGTAACGGTCCAGTGCATGGGAAAGCTAGTTGAAACAATGCTAGATTAATGTTGGTCCAACGTCTGTATCGCAGGTACAACAAATACTATAAGGTCTTCAGCTTATGTAGGTATTGTCTAAAACACGTAGTAGTAGGTCTTTATTTAAGTCTGGTTTACATTATACAAATCATACATAAATGTCAGAATAATATAGTAGTGACTGGTCACTCAATGTGAGTTACAAGAGACTGTATTGACAATAATGACGTAAAACTTTAAAAAAAAGTTACTACCTTTATAAATCTTTTCAGTTATAGATTAGGGTTTGCCCACAATAAAAAAAAAACGTTGTGCATCTACAGCACTCACTGGACAGTAAACCATTGTTGCTGAGATGGGGCGATAATTATTTGGGTCTGTATTTGAGCCCTTGTTTTTAAAGATAAGGGTAACTCGTGTTTTTTTCCAGTCATCTGGTATCTGCCCTGTGTTAAGTGACATATTGAATAAAACTGTTAGACTACTGCAAATAACATCACTTGAAAGATTTAAAAGAAGTGAATCAAATCCTAATACATCAATGTTATTGCTAGAAGGTAAATTTTGTAGCATTTTCAAAGTGTCTTCTTCCATTATTGAGTTAAATTTGAACTGGTAGATACTGGTGTTATTTTTCCAAGTTGGATTCTGGCTATCTGTAATTTTTTTAGCTAATTTTGGACAAACAGAAGTAAAGTGATTATTCCAGTCATCGGGTGATATGTCATTCGGTAGTTTAGATTTTTTGTCTTTTCCAAGAGACTCATTCACAGCTTTCCATATATTTTGAGGTTTATTATCTGGACTTATTTTCTTTTTGTAATAATCTTGCTGAGATTTTCGTATATTAGAGACAACCTCATTGCGTAGATGCTTATATTCAGCCATCATGTCTCAGTTTTTCAGTTTGATTGCTTTGCGGTGGGTATAATCACGTTTATATATTAATTCAAGTATTTTTGGTGTTAACCAGGGATTCGGTCTGTTTTTTATTCTAATTTGCTTGGTACTCACATGTCTATTCACAATAGAATTAAATTGACCAGACCATTTTACCCACGCATCTTGTCCATTATCAGACAGATTACAATATTGTATAATTGAGATAGCATAAGTTCGTCAGAAAAGCTCCTGTGTCCATTTTATCATAACTTTTCTTGTGTAATATTTTACCCGGTGTGGTATCCTTTGTAAAACTTAAAATTGTATATACAAGGTAATGATCACTGACTGTGTATTTCAGAACACCGGATTGTACATGATTATTCGGCATCGTTGTGTATATATGATCAATAATGGATGAAGTATTTAATGTTACACGAGTAGGTTCTAATATTAATTGCCTACAATTCAACAACATTTCAATATAATGAGCTTGATTATTATACTTCTTTTCATCCAAGTCATAATTGATATTAAGGTCACCTACTATAACAATTTCCTTATTTTTCTTCAAGAAATTCTCAAAATTATTTAACATTGCCTTATAATATTTTTCATTGTCTGGAGATGGATTATATACACAAGCGATATAAAATGGATATGGAGATCCATTATTGATCTTAGCCCATACAATTTCAGTATCAGATGACTGGTGTAGTTCTGGACAGTAGGTATGCTTTATTGTGTCTTTAATATAAAGTTCTTGACCAGTGACAGATTGGAGTAGAAGCCTCTGTGCTCGTCCCTCACTGGTTCTATCGCCCCTTTCATGAGTAAAGAGTCCCTCACATTGTAGCCGCCCAGTCTCCTTTCCTGTTGCTCTGAGAAACGTCTTTCAACGTTGTCACCATGAAAGTTCGTTTCTTTGTATATAAGTTCAGGCCCCTTAAGTTGATGACAGATCCGAACCCCCGTCATGTTTCTTGACAAGGAACAGATTGGTGTAGAAGCCTCTGTCCTCGTCCCTCACTGGTTCTATCGCCCCTTTAATGAGTAAAGAGTCTGTCTCTTCTCCTTTCTCAGTCTCTGAGGAAGTGGCCTTACTGGAAGGGATACTGGTGGTCAGGCCGCATGATCTCTTGGAGAATGAATGTACTTCTGTCTCTGATGTTACTGGCTCTGCTGGTGCTGAGACTGCATTCTCATTGGGCCTTCTAGCCGAACTCGCCGTCACAGCAGATTCAATGTACGAATTTAACATAGAGTCAAAGTTCAGGGTTCTAACCAGCCTGAAATGTCAGCGTATCGGTTCGATGCGCTAGACGAGATTTAAAAAATAGGCGAGGGGCCAGGGGGCCGACTAGGCCCCCGGAAATTTTATGGATACTAGCTGCTCTGAGATGCATTCTGAAGCGTTTCCCTACACTTTGATACATGGCTCCTACGGGTCCTTGTAAACGGAGAAAGTCCGTGAATATGAAAAAAAGAACTACAGGCCTTGAAAATTCCTTCATTTTTTGTAAAAAGATAAAAAAAAACATGACAAATCTGGGATTTTCATCAACCTATGATGTTTTGCTGTTGATCGCGACAAACGTCACACTTGAAAATCTCGTCCTCCTGTCCCAATTTTTTATCTATAGATTCAATGTTTTTTTATAGACTTACTTTGCAGACAAACGACTGCACAGCAGCTATCAAATAGAAATCCGTAATACAAAGCAATAGCTTGAGTGTGCATGCACCTTTTCGTCATTTACTTACAGATTCTATAGCATTTAAAGCTAGTGATACATGCGCAGGATAGGATATTTTTTCTCCATATCAGTATCAAAGATACACTGTCTAAATTATTAGTGGACCCAGGTTGTACCATATAGAGGAGGTGGTAGATACGTGGCAATATGGTGCAAATAGTTCACGCAATATTTATACAAACCAAAGCAGGCAAAGCATCGTAGATGATACTAGGCCAGCTCGCTGCAACCACGTAAAAGCATATGTCGCATCTGAAATTTGGCAATTAGCCAAAAGCGGTCGCGTCATTTAGCGCTGCTTAACATCCCCAGCGTGACTGAAAATTTCAGCCACAGATTGACCCCATACAAAATTGTGGGACATTTCTTTGGACGGTCATAATCTAAGACTTGGTCTTGAATAATCAGGTCGAAAATAGTGTATTTGAGGATCACTAACATTCCAGCTACGAGATCGCATGCTGAGCTTATTTTCTGCACTGTTATTAAAAAGTTATGGACATTTTTCGGAGCTTGAGGTCAAGATCGTTCTCAGTCACCGCCATTTTGAATAACGTTGTTTTTTTCGGATAAAAGGAATACAGCAATCCACGGCCTCGATGTGGACGTCACGGCTACTGCTAACAAGCAAACAGGAGACGCTGCACAAATGATGTATTATATCAATGCTGGCCCGCTGTCTGCGATATCAGCGCATCATTAGCCCAGCATTGGGTCATCGCCTCCTGTTTGCTGGGTACAGCAGCCCCGCAATTTTTCAAATGATTTAAAAAAGAACGATTCTTTCCAGGGTATCGGCAGTGTGTCGCTGTTTATTCAGCGTATCGGCAGCGTGTCGGCGATATTAGTAGCGTGGCGGCACCAAAACTAATAAGGCCTGGTTAGAACCTTGAGTCAAAGGCCGTACGAGTCTGCCGAAGTGTGACAACGTCCTATTGGCTATGCTGGATGCCAGGTGGTTCCTCCTCTTATTCCCTAGGTCGTTGAACCTGGCTCCTAACAAGCGTAGAGCATGTCCCAACAGGTGTCTGGCTGTTTGATACATCTCCGTGTGGGCCTCCAGCACCCTATCCTAAGCCGGACTTTCTTCCAGATCTTCAGATTCTCGCTTTATGTGGACCAAAGCTCTCTCTAAATCTTTAAGTCCTGTCGACAGAGCATGAGTCACTAGGGCCATGTCTCTCTGCTGTCGCCAAAATACACCACCAGCCTGGCTCTGCCTTAGCAGCATCTGAACCTCCACAGGAGGCTTTGGGTCCAGGAAAGGCTTGGCGTCCGGGTGGCCTGAGTTCAACCGCTCCACGTTGTCAGTACAGATAGTCTCCATCTTCCTGCCCCCTCGCACTTGGCGCCACAACGCAAGCTACTGGCTGGAAGGCACCTCCAGTGACCCCAAGCCAGTTAAGGAGCACCCCTCTAAGCCGTCAATCACCAGAAAGGGGTTGTACCTCTCTTCCTGTTCCAGCGATTCTCCAAACGCACTGTCCTCCATCTCAATATCTATCCCCCTGCACGTGATGGATACTCGTCTGGCATCACGTAGTAGAAGCGTGAGCTGGTGTCTGTGCCACGTACCGACCTTCCCAGTCTCAAATGGGGATTTCCCTTAATTTCATCATAAATTAAGCTGATGTTGTTTAAAAAATGGTTTTATTGTATTCTTTGACCATGAAAACCCTGGTATAGAACTCATCTATAATGTTGTTTCATTTATATTTCAGAAGTTGTGTCACTTTCTTTAAATTTTGGTAATGACGGTCATTTTAGGCTCAAATGGCGATTTATTTTAATTTCACTATCAATAAACTTTCAGAAACGGTTTTATTGTATTCGTTGACCATGAAAACCCTGGTATAGAGCTCATCCATATGATTGTATACTTAATATTTTACGAGCTATGGCACAATTTATAAATTCTGGTAATGGCGGCCATTTTAGGCTGAAAAAGTGGTTTCCCCAGGGTTGATTTTGGTTGAATTTTTTTTGACGTGACCTGGCATGTCAGGGAAGTCACTGAACCCCAAACTTGCTTCTTATCTAAAATGTCCGGGTTCATGTCAATTCTTACTGGACTACTATGGAAGATTAACGTCAGTCACTTTAAATTGCGTTAGTGGGTCCATGGAAGATTAACGTCAGCCAGTTTAAATTGCGGCAGTGGGTCTATGGAAGATTAACGTCAGCCACTTTAAATTGCGTTAGTGGGTCTATGGAAGAATAAAGTCAGTCACTTTAAATTGCGTTAGTGGGTCTATGGAAGATTAACGTCAGCCACTTTAAATTATGTATAGTGGGCCTATGGAAGATTAACGTTAGCGAATTTAAATTATGTATAGTGGGTCTATGGAAGACTAACGTCAGCGAGTTTAAATTGTGTATAGTGGGCCTATGGAAGATTAACGTCAGCGAATTTAAATTGTGTATAGTGGGCCTATGAAAGATTAACGTCACCGAATTTAAATTGTGCATAGTGGGCCTATTAAAGATTACCGTCAGCCACTTTAAATTGCGTTAGTGGGTCTATTGAAGATTAACGTCGGCGAATTTAAATTGTGTATAGTGGGCCTATGGAAAATTAACGTCAGTCACTTTAAATTGCGTTAGTGGGTCTATGGAAGATTAACGTCAGCCAGTTTAAATAGCGTTAGTGGGTCTAGGGAAGAATACGTCAGTCACTTTAAATTGCGTTAGTGGGTCTATGGAAGATTAACGTCAGCCACTTTAAATTGCGTTATTGGGTCTATTGAAGATTAACGTCAGTCACTTTAAATTGCGTTAGTGGGTCTATGGAAGAATAACGTCAGCGAATTTAAATTGTGTATAGTGGGTCTATGGAAAAATAACGTCAGCAAATTTAAATTGTGTATAGTGGGCCTATGGAAGATTAACGTCAGCGAATTTAAATTGTGTGTAGTGGGCCTATGGAAGATTAACGTCAGCGAATTTGAATTGTGTATAGTGGGCCTATGGAAGATCCACGTCAGCAAATTTAAATTGCGTATAGTGGGCCTATGGAAGATAAACGTCAGCCTCTTTAAATTGCGTCAGTGGGTCTATGGAAGAATAACGTCAGCGAATTTAAATTGTGTATAGTGGGCCTATGGAAGATTAACGTCAGCGAATTTAAATTGTGTATAGTGGGCCTATGGAAGATTAACTTTATCGAATTTAAATTGCGTTAGTGTGTCTATGGAAGATTAACGTCAGCCACTTTAAATTGCGTTAGTGGGTCTATGGTCTCACCACCCCAAATGCCAGTCCCATTGAAATACATGTAAAATGCCTCAATTCCACGGGCCGATTTTACTTCTTTTTGCCCCCCCCCCACCCTATCTAGTGCCGCATATCATACAGAAGCCTGGACTGTGCATTTTCAAAAACAGCTCCGATAAAGGGGTTGCTACCCAGACAGATTTTGAGCTGAGCCCCCTAGTGTGCAAAAAGGTCACTATAGTTCAAATTACGCTTCAATTCATACCCTCTTTCACAGACCAGACACACATCCTTTCAACCCACTGTATCCCTGTCAGAGTATCACGAAACAGTTATATCTGATATCCGGGATGAAGGAGGCATCATGTACTTATTAAATATTCACAGAAATATTACTTCTTTGTATTTGTTTTTAATTCAACAGAGGTTGAAACAGCCGCATTGAAAATATTTTGTGTGATGATTCCATCATTAGTATACACCTGCCGTGATTTCGGCTTATTTAGGGTGGTGAGACCATATGGAAGATTAACGTCAGTTACTTTAAATTGCGCCAGTGGGTCTATGGAAGATTAACGTCAGTCATTTTAAATTGCGTCAGTGGGTCTATGGAAGATTAACGTCAGCGAATTTAATTTGTACATAGTGGGTCAATGGAAGATTAACGTCAGCCACTTTAAATTGCGTTAGTGGGTCTATGGAAGATTAACGTCAGTCACTTTAAATTGTGTATAGTGGGCATATGGAAGATTAACGTAAGCGAATTTAAATTGTGTATAGTGGGCCTATTGAAGATTACCGTCAGCGAATTTAAATTGTGTATAGTGGGCATATGGAAGATTAACGTCAGCGAATTGAAATTGCGTTAGTGGGCCTATGGAAGATTAACGTCAGCGAAATTAAATTGTGCATAGTGGGTTTATGGAAGATTAACGTCAGCCACTTTAAATTGCGTTAGTGGGCCTATGGCAGATTAACTCCAGCCACTTTAAATTGCGTTAGTGGGCCTATGGAAGATTAACGTCAGCCACTTTAAATTGCGTGAGTGGGTCTCTGAAAGATTAACGTCAGCCACTTTAAATTGTGTATAGTGGGTCTATGGAAGATTAACGTCAGCCACTTTAAATTGCGTTAGTGGGTCTATGGAAGATTAACGTCAGAGAGTGTATAGTTGGCCTGTGGTAGATTGACTTTAGTGGTTTTTAATTGCGTATAGTGGGCCTATGGCAGATTAACTATACTGGCTTTAAATCATCCACATGATTCAATACTGATAAAACTTCTATATTCAAGAGAGGTTGAGAAAATCATAACCATTGTGTGTGAGTGCTAATTTTGTCATAAAGCAACACATTTAGGGCTCGTGTAGATGTTTCTTGTGCATGTTTCCAAAACAATGTATCGCGGGGTGGATGGGTGGCTTTTGGATTTTTCCTAATGTTGCCAAGACCCTTTAGGCATAGTTATATTGACTATCTGCCATTAATTGATATTTTGTAGCACATGCGTTTATGTTAACGTACAATAACATTGAGATTTTCCCTTTATACAAATAACATTATTTGGCGTCATTACGACTGGGTTCTCCAGGGCCCCTTTTCTCGTACAAGTTACGATATATTGTAGGCTTCGGATTGGTCGAGATGACCTACTCGACCAATTCGAAGCCTACGATATATCGTTATGTGCACGAGAATACGAGCCCTGGTCGATCAATGACAATCAAACTTGTTGCCATTATGAATTTTCCAAATTGGACCATGCGCTGTCACCTATATTGCCAAACATTATCTGAGAGTGATCTAGATAGACAAGATAGTGACAAGCAAAGCTAGTTGAAATCGTATATATTACATAAGACAATTTATTTACACACTTTCCTAATATGACGGTGCTCCGGTTGCCATCTCTGACGCCATATTGAATAAGCAACAGTTCTAAATAAATCCACCTAAGCATCATTTAGATTATGAATATAATTTTTTGTTAAAATGTAATGCTTTTGTCGAGATTAAAGTTGATTATATCAACACCATTATGCGTAATAGCGCCGATTTCATCAATCTGAATTTGGAAATGTTTTTTTGGATCACCAAGTTTTAGAGAGTTACACTATGTTTTATATGTAAAGCTTGATCAAATATAAATTATTGTTTATATTGTCAGTACTTGCCGCTATCGAGCCAAATTTAATGATCAGCTAAATCTAATGACACCAATATGGCGGCGGGTTGGGGGCAGGCAGGGGGTGTACTGGGCATGCGTTGGAGCCATGACTACGCGTGAAGGGGTGATTAGAGGAAGTTTATGGTGTCTCAACCTGTATGAATGACTGCCGATGTTTTTTATATACGGATAATTACAAATAATTATAGTTTAGGTGTATAAAATAATATACATGATGCATGTTTCCAGTACCAAATATGGCGTACATATGTTGTACATACAAGTACGTTTGACATGTATTTGGATACAATTATCAAGTACATTTTCGTAATTATCGATATATAATAAATATATGAACAACAAAATAAATGAAACGAAATCTACTGAGTTCAATAGTATTGTTTTTGTCACACTCTGGTATATTATTGTTCACTGACTAATCTATTAAAACAACTCATTTAATCCTGGTATGCTTCTTTTAATATCATCTTCGTGTGGAGGATCAGCGCTCAGAAATATGTTTGTGATAGTAACATGATTAGCTTTTGAAAGTTAACCCTTATGCTGCTGAATTGTTTGTGAGTATTTTTCATTCGTTTCAAGCTGGAATTGCTGGCGCAATTCCCAGCTTCAAATGAATGAAAAATAAAATTATTTATGAAAATAGACCTCTCCCAAATTAAATTATTTGATTAACTCAGCATCCATCACAAGATATGTTACTGATTTTAGTGGTATTTTATTTATTTGCTTGAAAACATATATATACGGCAACAAGAGTTAATAGCTTATTGATCAACCGTTGTTTGTTCTAATAGTAAGTTGACCACCGAATACGACATGCTAAGGATTTTTTTGTAGTTTGTATCCACATAATCCAGACATGAAAAACCCACATTGAGCGTTCACATATTCTTTCGTATTAATCAGACTGGAATTCAACTTTCCGCATATAAATGATAGACAATTTTTATCACCTAAAGTAAATTCTTTATTTTAAACAATTTATTTATCAATTCAAAAGAAAATTTAATTCCCGTTGACGCTTCTATAATGGCGAATATATCAGCTCTTGTCACTGAAAGGGTTAATAAGAATGATCTCAGTTTCTTATCACACCTGCTAATATGCTAATTAGTAACACGGCCCAGTGACATCGGATGCAGTGAAGCGACACGCCAATTGGGCAATTAACCCTTCCACCACCAAGATGTTTTTTCAGTTTATTGTTTATAATGACATATTTATCATGTTTATTATTTTCACAAAATGAGACATCGGCATTTCCTGGAAATTTATTATATTTTTGTACTGCATTCATTCATGTTAAAGAATGAGTTCAGCCCATCCCTAGTTTAATAATATAAACATACAAGACATGTAGCAACTATAGGGTTGTATAATTATTGTCTACGGTCGACCGATGTTACATAATGGTAATCTACCCTTTATACTTCTTGTATGCTACCGTGTACAGGTGTATATGTTTGCTAATTCCTCATGACGTGATTTTATCCGCCCGCAACTGGCGCTAACAAATAGACAAATTAAGCTTGAAAGAGTGCCTAATTTAACAGATTAGCGATGAATTTATAATATATAGCTCATTAACTAGAAAGCCATATCACAACTTTGTGCATGGATTAATATATATTTCCATCAGTCGTTTTAACGCTGTCAAACAGCATGTATTGGTTGCGATGGTAGTTATTGGAAATCAATAAAATATATATATTTAACATACACTTGCTATCAGAAATGAAACAATAACTGTATAGATTGCAAACAATGTTTTTTTGTTTAAATTAACTGCGTGCATGGAAGTGCTAACTGAAAATAACACACTTGTGAAATTCAAGCAGGATATGTTGCAGTAGCGCTGGCCAGTGGTCATCTAATTTCGCCAGTCAGCCAACTATATGTATGGCGCTGGCCAGTGGTCATCTAGTTTCGCCAGTCAGCTAATTATATGCATGGCACTGGTCAGTGGTCATCTAATTTCGCCAGTCAGCTAGCTATATGCAAAGCGCTGGTCAGTGGTCATCTAATTTCGCCAGTCAGCTAATTATATGCATAGCGCTGGTCAGTGGTCATCTAATCTCACCAGTCAGCTAACTATGTATAGCGCTGGTCAGCGTTCATCTAATTTCGCCAGAAAACATTTATAATTAGCTGACTGTCTTCATTCATTAAATGAATATTATTTAAAGCTTATGCATTCTATATGTGACACAGTACTTATAACCTCTGACGAAATCCCGCGAGATCTGCTCCGAGACCGGAAGATCATTAGATTTCGCGTGATCATTAGATTTGGCTTGACACCGCCTCGGCACACTGTATAAGTTTTGCTGCTTATTACCTTGCCTTAATGACAGTATAAACTAAATTTTCCCGGCATATTACATTGATCATGATCATGATGATATTTATTTGTATGTTATACACGTGTTTGACTTGTGATAATAAATCCATTGTCTGCCATAAATCTAGAAATAAATCATTTCACCCACAAAAATAAAATATTAGGCAGTTTAACAATACTCGGAAACGATATGTTACATAATGTATCGAACTCAAAAATAACCATGACTAGTCGCGAAGGTGGAAACTAAAACTTCGATGGGGTAAAATCCCAGAAATTCACAAACCTAGCGTAGAAATGACTTGTTTATGACACCACTCAGCAACAAGGTCAAGTAATAAAAGGGACAGATAGGTATATCATTGTCAAGTCGTAGTGAGCGAGTGAGTGAGTGAGTGAGTGAGTGAGTGAGTGAGTGAGTGAGTGAGTGAGTGAGTGAGTGAGTGAGTGAGTGAGTGAGTGAGTGAGTGAGTGAGTGAGTGAGTGAGTGAGTGAGTGAGTGAGTGAGTGAGTGAGTGAGTGAGTGAGTGAGTGAGTGAGTGAGTGAGTGAGTGAGTGAGTGAGTGAGTGAGTGAGTGAGTGAGTGAGTGAGTGAGTGAGTGAGTGAGTGAGTGAGTGAGTGAGTGAGTGAGTGAGTGAGTGAGTGAGTGAGTGAGTGAGTGAGTGAGTGAGTGAGTGAGTGAGTGAGTGAGTGAGTGAGTGAGTGAGTGAGTGAGTGAGTGAGTGAGTGAGTGAGTGAGTGAGTGAGTGAGTGAGTGAGTGAGTGAGTGAGTGAGTGAGTGAGTGAGTGAGTGAGTGAGTGAGTGAGTGAGTGAGTGAGTGAGTGAGTGAGTGAGTGAGTGAGTGAAAATTATTACTTCATGTGAATATCTTAAAAATAGAAGGAGATAAAATGGTGATTAAAGAAACACGTAGTCATGATATGACATCTATGATTTATCACATTTATACTTACATTAAAACTAATACAATTTGTTACAATAATTATGATAAACAGTTCATTATTTAATTTAAGTTAATTCGTTTATTATACTGACAAGTATATTGTAATACAAACAATAATATAATACGTTTTTTTGTCTTTGTACCCAGCCCATGAGACTTTTTATATTAGTCAGTTGGATAACAAAATACTAATGTTTAGAAACGCGGTGTAAATATGTGTTAATGTACAAATGGTGAAGCTCCAGCGAACACGACACATCGACCCATTGCTAGGAAAGCGACGGACCAACGTCTACGATGTCGGTTTGTCTCTAAATCAGAACCAGTAAAATGTATTGTGTTAGCCGGAGTCTAACAATAAATCAGACTTTACACATAGTCATATTTAAACGTGAAATGATCAAAGTCAACCCTGGTTCATAGCTGCGTATATGTTTTTCCATTAATAATAATAATAATAATAATAATAATAATAATAATAATAACAATAATAATAATAATAATAATAATAATAATAATAATAATAATAATAATAATAATAATAATAATAATAATAATAATAATAATAATAATAATAATAATAATAATAATAATAATAATAATAATAATAATAACAATAAACTTCTATAGCGCCTAAATCGTCGGTGATGGATTGAGCACTTGAGTCACATTTGCGTATGACATTGTATTGCAAACCGTGGGAGCGCTAGTATCATTTGAGCTTAAACGCCAACATTCAGCTTGTGGTCCACATGGCATTGTGCTTATAAACATGAATCTTTTTATAACATGCAGAAAAAATACTCGACATATTATTATTGCATTTGCAAGTGTTGTTTCTATTGATCACACGCATCTGCAAGTTTGGATTTTATAGGATATACATGTAATTCATACTGAAGGGTGCTAAACCACAGTCGCTGTGACATTTACTCAGATGGATGAACTAAGCATGAACTAAGCATGATGTCACTAGTGAAACTAATAAACAAGACACAGTATCAAACATAGGGCCCCATAAATCTCAAGAGTCTACTCTAGATCGAATTAAGATACATGTGAATCATCGCAACATAGTTTGTCTGTCTAGCAACACCGGTCAAGTATCAACAATTATCAACACATAATCGAGCTAATCAAAATGCCCATCCCTGCTTTCTGCGCTGAAAATTTTCACTTTAAGCGCAAGCATGACCATTGTCGACAAACATGACCATTGTCGACAAACATGACCATTGTCGACAAGCATGACCATTGTCGACAAGCATCACCATTGTCGACAAGCATGACCATTGTCGACAAACATGACCATTGTCGACAAACATGACCATTGTCGACAAGCATGACCATTGTCGACAAGCATGACCATTGTCGACAAGCATGACCATTGTCGCCAAGCATGACCATTGTCGACAAGCATGACCATTGTCGACAAGCATCACCATTGTCGACAAACATGCCCATTGTCGACAAACATGACCATTGTCGACCAGCATGACCATTGTCGACAAGCATGACCATTGTCGACAAGCATGACCATTGTCGACAAAAATGACCATTGTCGACAAGCATGACCATTGTCGACAAGCATGACCATTGTCGACAAGCATGACCATTGTCGACAAGCATGACCATTGTCGACAAGCATGACCATTGTCGACAAGCATGACCATTGTCGACAAGCATGACCATTGTCGACAAGCATGACCATTGTCGACAAGCATGACCATTGTCGACAAGCATGACCATCGTCGACAAGCATGACCATTGTCGACAAGCATGACCATTGTCGACAAGCATGACCATTGTCGACAAGCATGACCATTGTCGACAAGCATGACCATTGTCGCCAAGCATGACCATTGTCGCCAAACATGACCATTGTCGACAAGCAAGACCATTGTCGCCAAGCATGACCATTGTCTCCAAACATGACCATTGTCGTCTTCTGATTTTTATCGGTCATATAAATGTCACATTTTGTCCCTTAAAGCGCCAAGTAGTAAAGTGTACATTTTCACGCACTTTAAGTTGTGTCTCACTACCGCGACCCACAACTTAAATTGAGTAAAAATGTATGTTATTCCTAAAAATGCCAAAAAAATACTTAGTTGATATTTGATTTATTGTGAAGAAATATTAATAACTTTAAACCAGTTGTATTTTTTTCAGCGAGACACACTTTTTAAAGTGAGTGAAATGTCCCTTATTTTTAATTTGCAGTGAGGGGATTAATGCGTGAACCTGGCCCTATGTTCTAATGATTATGATAATGTGATAACAATTAATGAAACGTGTGCTAATACAAACAAATACTGATATTATAAATGCATACTGATACTATAAATAAATATTGATATTACAATCAAATACTGATACTATAATCAAATACTGATACCATAATCAAATACCGATAATATAAATAAATACTGATAATATAAATAAATACTGATACTATAAACAAATACTGATATAACAGTATAATATGTGACCCGATCTGGCAAAATGAGACGGAAGCCGCGTTTTGGGGTATTGGAGTTATTATCAGAACCTGAATCTCCACAAAATTACCTTTAAAACGAGGTGTCCCACGAGCATGTAGGTTGAATAGCTCCAAGGATGTAACTCAGGCCAAATCGGAAAATATCAATTTAAAAATCGTGTCATTTTGAGAAAACGGAGTTCAAAAATGGAGAAAGTTTTTTTCTTGAAATTTTTTCTCAATCCTTTTTCAATTTCTTGTATGAGAATGTCACCGGGAAGGATTTAAAAAAAATAGACATATTGTGACAAATGACCAGTATAGTAGGCCCACTTCTATTGAAAATGGTCAGTTAGCTGATGGAGGTAATCCCAAGTACACACTGCGTCACGGCTTAGGGTAGGATTTCATATGGGTATTACCCCAAGGTCATGTCAAGGTCATGTCAAATCAGCCAAAAAGGGTCAGAATATTTAGTTTTTGTTGTTTTTGCTTCCTTATATCTGATATGACAGGAATGGATCAAATAACACATATATTGTCCTGTTTGGACCAATAACTAGCACGTCTTTTAAGTGTGATGAAGCCAAACCCAAGTACACATGGTGACATGGGCTGGGGTGGGGCTTCATAAGGGTGTTACCTCAAGGTCATGTCAAGGTCATCTCAAGGTCACGGCAAGGTCAATTCAGCCAAAAAGTGTAAAAATAGTTAGTTTTTGTTGTTATTGCTCTAATTCTGTACATTTGAGATGTCTATGACTGTTGAAACCCACTTAGGCCCCAATACGTATGTACACCAAACACATCGCAAGAGGTTACATGGGTAAAATGGGGGTTAGAGGGTGATACCCCCCAGAATGACCTTTATGTCAGCCCCCCCCCCCCCCCATCTCATATGAAATGGACCAAATGACAGATATAGTGTCATGTTTTATACCAATAACTAACACTCTTTTAAAGGTGATAAAGCCCACCCAAGTAAACATGGTCAAACAGGCTGGGGTAGGGCTTCATTACCCCAAGGTCAAGTCAAGGTCATCTCAAGGTCATATTCCAGGTCAAATCAGCTAAAAAGGGTGAAAATAGTACATTTTTTTGTTTTTGTTTCAATTGTATTAATTTAGGATGTCTATTATGGCTGAAACCCACTTAGGCCCCAACACGGAGGTACACCAAACTCATCTCAAGAGATTACAGGGGTAATATAGGGGTTGGAGGGTGATACCCCCCAAAGTGACCCATATTGTCATGCTTGGGCCAGTAACTAGCAGCTCTGCTAAATCTGATGAAGCCCAACCCAAGTGAACATGGTCACATGGGCTGGAGTGAGGCTTCATATGAGTGTTACCCCAAGGTCATCTCAAGGTCACAACAATGTCAAATCAGCGAAAAAGGGTGAAAATAGTTAATTTTTGCTCCAATTGTGTTCGTTTAGGATTTCTTTGATGACTGAAACCCACTTATGCTCCAACACGGAGGTACACCAAACACATCTTAATCTATCTATTCGATAAATTTGAAAATATGCCTCTTTTTATCACCACCCCCCCCCCCCCCCCAAGGAGGTGGTAAATATGGATTTTAGCCAATTTTTTCTCAGATAAAGTTTATTCGATTCATCAATACCTACAAAATGAGCTGCCACACGAACCTATTTGATAGGTTGATAATATACCCTATTTTTCATGATTTCACCCCTTTTTACCCCTTATTCCCGAATGGAGGGGGTAGATATAGATTTTAGCATATTGTTCTTTGGTGATGTTTTTTCTACTTATTAATACCTACAAAATGAGTTGCTACACGACTCTATTCCATTAATTTGAAAAATATACCCTATTTTTCGTGATATTACCCCTTTTTACCCCTTATTCCCCCCACTGGAGGAGTTAATATTGAATTTAGCCCAAAGTTTCTTAGATAAAGTTTGTTCTACTCATCAATACCTACAAAATGAACTGCTACACGCCACTATTCGATTAAGTTGAAAAAATCATTTAGTAAGGGGGAGGGGGGTTTTCAAGGGGTCAGAAAATGACCTCAATGACCCTGACAAAATTTAACCCACTTAAATTTTTAATTTTAGCACCCTTAATATACATAATCAACAATAAAATCAATTTATACACCAACATCTAGCAAATGGGGTACATATAGACATACACTATATAGGGGCCTATCACCACGCTCATGACGCTTGTGCTGGCGTTATAATTTTTATTGTCTGTTAATTTGTTCATTTTTTGCAAATTGTAGTGTGTTTAAAACATCAATTTTATAAAATTCATATTTATTTTTATACCTTACAATTTTAGGAACCGAAAGTTAACATTTTAATCTCATACTCTATCTCAAAATCTGAAATTGGTCAGATTATGACCATTTTGCCTTTTGGAGGCCCTAGCTCAATAGTCAAAACGCGACTTCCGTCTCATTTTGCCAGATCGGGTCACATATATAAGTGTTTTGGTACACTTGTTATATATATATATATATCACAAACCTTGACAAATAGATCGTTTCGATCAAATTTTAAACTTCCATTGCATTACCACGATGACGTTCAATAGTCAAAGCTATTTGATAACTGACGTTGATATGTTGATACATTTTGCTCGAAAACACAAAAGAGCGTTCGAAGTTGGAGAAAGGGATGTCTAGCCGAGAAAGAGAGAAGCTATTGTAGCACTTAACTCGGCGGTGTGATAGTACCCGTCCCTTAAATTACGTCACATCGAGGTAAATCTACATGATGTAATCACCGGTTTGGAGTGTGAAACGCCTACGTTGTCGACTGCCGTTAATCATGATAATGATAAGCATGTTTAAGCGACACAAACGGGCCAAAATCATCTTTTTATTTTGGCTCCTTTACATTTCCTTTATATAATATGTCAACATGTCCAGAGACTAGAAGCGAGTTTTTTTCTAACTTTTGTGATTTGATAATTAAGGACGAGATTTAATTTCAGACATGCATGTCCAGAAAAAAAACAAAAAATACAGGAATAACAGATACACGGAGTTTTTGGTACACTTATTACGTTGCCACAGCGATCCAAAATGTAAAAAGACTTACACAGTTCTAGTCTATAGCCATGTTGACATATTATGGACTTTTTAAGGAGCCAAAATAAAAATGATTCTGTTTGATGATTCATCTGTAGATGGTTTATTTATTCAGGCGAGACAACGACTACCAGCCATGTTCACTCGGAACGACGCAGCTGCTTTTAAATACGAGCACCTGCACAGCACCATCGAAATGCCCCGTGAAACGATTCTGATTAGTTCTGCGTTGTAAAGACAACAGTAACTAGTCACTATTCATGTGGTCTGATACGCCTGTTTGCCTTTACATCTCACTGTCCTCCCAGCCTGAGTGCGCTAAAGCTCGTTCGTGCAGTCTTACCGAAGAACATATTAAGACCAGTATTCGTTTATGTCTATTTTTCATGCTGTTAAAATCGCAGGAGTGGTCGTAACTGAGGAAGGCGATGTTATGGTAATTACATACATTAAAACGACAATGATCCAATGCTTCTGTGTTAAATACCGAGATGTACTTGAGATCTTGAGTTGAATTGATCACGTGTGCGGCCCTTTAAAACGCCTCCACTTCTCTCATGCTCCTCAGTGGCCCATTGTAAGACCCCTTCTCAGTCGTCAGTTTTACAGCTAGGTTCTGTGTGCACCTGATGGTAAAGTACCACACTTTTCTTATTTCTATTTTCGTGTTTGTTTTCTAGTTTAACTTAAACAGACACAATTAGTATATGCCTTTATTTTACAGCAAGTGAACGCAACTTTTTAAAGTCATATCTACGCTTGGTAGAAGTAACAAGCTTTAGTTATCTCTACATCCGCTTTAGTTTTCTAGTTATATTTAACCGGATAAATGTGTTTATACCGCAAGTACAACATATTTTTAAGTTGTATGCATGGATGAAAATGTGATTTGGTCCTTGTCATAATCTATTTGTATGAGTACTATTTTTCGGTGGCTTCTGATGTTTTCGGTGCGTTATATATCATCCATATTGTCATTCGGAATATATGATAATATGTGTATTAAGCATTGTATAATAAGTTAGAAAACATATGCGTGTGATACTTTACATTGACAACAGTTATAATTAACTAATCATTTTTTACAAAAAATAAGGTTTTATCTCCAGTTACATACTAATTTAAAACGAGAGGACAGTTCTTATGGTAAAAAAACATATTTTAATTCCACCACAACATAATCAAACTTGCCTAAAATGACACTACACTTTGTATTTGTTCAAACAAGGACCGTCCGACCATTGTCAAAGGGATAAACGAGTTTTACTCTGATTGCTTGATAGTAGAGTTATTGTAAATTACTAAACAATCAACTAAGCTGTTTTGTATGAGCACAATTCTATAGGAGACTTATAATTAATTTATGGTTAGGTATTATATAGAATAGCTTCATAAGATCATTTTGTGCAATGTTCCTCGTTTGTTATTTCAAAATACATGTACCTATCAAGGTCCGTTCGGAGCCAGGCAAAATGATGTCAAATACACGTAAATGGCGAAAACATTTTAGTTTCTATGAATGAACATTTAAAATCAACTGATATGTTGGTAGGGAGAGAGATAAGAACATATTTGTCTATATTTATAAAAAAACACTACCAGCGATATTGAGCAATTGAGCTGGTATTAAAATATTGTGGTCACCATAATTACCATAAAAAGCGTTGCTTGAAGTTGTGATTTCGCCAGAGCTTTACCGTGTCGCAGACTATTGTATTCTGCGTTAGGTATTCCCAGCAAACACGATACGTTGAACCAATGTTGAGGCAATGCTCGGCCACCGTTTTCGACGCAGGCCCAACTTTAAATGGGAATTGTAAGGGGGATCCGAGACTATCCTGAAAATATCTACGGCCTGCGAATGACAATATAAGGGAGATTAGTCTGCGAGTGGTAGAGAGTCAGTAGCCATTAAAAGATTGTGAAATATTAACAACATAATCGACGTAACGTTCAACTTGTGAGCATCCACCAAATACATGCAAATGAATCAATGAACAAAACACGACACAAGCGAGGATGATGTTTTGTCAGGGACTGACAATAAAGAAATGTGTAAAATTATATTGATATCCGAAGCGATGTATGATATAAATATGTAAACTTAACGATGAATTGTCAACATGTCAAATGTTCTGTAGTTATTTACGCTATGTAGCAAAAACAGAGAAAATGATATCAGACCAGAAATGGCTAAAAGCGGAATGGGTCATATAAATCTGGGGCTCGCGGTAGCGACACACTGGCTATAAGCTGAATGGGTCATATAAATCTTGGGATCGCGGTAACGACACAATGGCTATAAGCGGAATGGGTCATATAAATCAGGGGATCGCGGTAGCGACACACTGGCTATAAGCGGAATGGGTCATATGAATCTAAGGATCGCGGTAGCGACACACTGGCTATAAGCGGAATGGGTCATATGAATCTGGGGATCGCGGTAACGACACACTGGCTATAAGCGGAATGGGTCATATGAATCTTGGGATCGCGGTAGCGACGCACTGGCTATAAGCGGAATGGGTCATATGAATCTTGGGATCGCGGTAGCGACACAATGGCTATAAGCGGAATGGGTCATATGAATCTGGGGATCGCGGTAGCGACACACTGGCTATAAGCGGAATGGGTTATATAAATCTGGGGATCGCGGTAGCGACACACTGGCTATAATTGGAATGGGTCATATAAATTTGGGGATCGCGGTGGCGACACACTGGCTATAAGCGGAATGGGTCATATGAATCTGGGGATCGCGGTAGCGACACACTGGCTATAAGCGGAATGGGTCATATGAATCTGGGGATCGCGGTAGCGACACACTGGCTATAAGCGGAATGGGTCATATAAATCTGGGGATCGCGGTAAATAAATAGCTTATAGTTCTAAAGGTTAATCCATGTCCATTGTTTTTGGACGTATCGTCAGTGTATTTCAAAAACCCACACTTCATTATCATGATTACACGTCAATCTATAAATTTGAAAATGTCAAAGTTCAAAGTGGGTATTCACTTTCTTTGTAATAAGTGGTTGCATATGAGCTACATATTTATGGCCAATTTTCGAAACCGAAACGGCAGTCAGGGTAATCAACTTAAGATGTGTTGTAGTCAATGATACGATCCCACATGTGTTTAACATGACGTTTCTATGAGTAGTGAGGGGAAGTTTGCACTTCAAATGTATTCCGTAGTACCATATACCTCATACATGTGTGGTGATTCTGTTCTGGAAGCTGGGCATTTTGATACAATATCCAGTTTTAAGCATTTGAAATTCCGCTTAGGATATCGTATGAAACCTATATTGCCAGATTTCCACTGTATTTTGTTTAATTTGGCATTTGACATGATAAGTAACCTGCAAATAGGAAGTGCAGAAAATGACATCAATAAAATAATATATTTGCTCTGACAGAACATTTACAGGAGCGACAATATATGATAGTAACTTTTGTCTTGCATTCGCGTTATGTTGTCTGTCTACAAGATTATCCTTATGTGTCACTTGAAATTATTTAGTATTCGTAATATCTTCAATCACTTATTATATTAAAACACCAAATTAGAATATTGAAGTGTATGTGGTATTACTTTCATTAGCCTAGTTGATGTGGATGATCGTCTTTGAATAAAACAAATGATGTCTTGTTACTTTGTACTCATTGATATAAAATTTCAACAATACATTTTTCGAGTGCTCTATTACACTTTCGTATTTTTTTATTTCTTTTCGCTTTCCCTCCCAGGAATTCAGCGGTGGTGATGGAGTTGTTTTTAGGAATTCAGCGTTAGAAAGGTTAAGCAAATAAGTGCTGATATAATAATTCAACTTAGTGACCACTCTATTTCCCTGTCATCTTAAGCACAGCGTTCATGCATTGAGTGAACCAAGTTGTTGAGAACTGAGGGCTGTTGCTTCACTCCCTCACTGCTCTTGATTTCATCTGTTTCATGTCACGGGGGATCGACTGTAAAACACCTGCTCATTCAGTAACCCCCCCCCCCCCCCAAACAGAAAAAATAGTAAAAAAACAGCACATAGTCTCTTATAGTCCCAATCGCATTCAGAACGATGAACGCCCAGATAAAGATTATTCGTCAAGCCCTGCAACTTGCTTGTGACGCCTTTGTCCCAGAGCTCACAGGGTTTTTATTTACCCCTTTGGGGCCAAAATGTTTGAAGATTGTTTCTACTGGATAATGTCATAGTCAGGTAACCAAAGTTGATTTCCCCACAGAGCTGAATCGTGACTTGGTTGATATAGTTTTTATCTCACTTGACTATGTTTCTCAAAAAGTCCCTTGGTTTAAACATATTTATTTTTTAATTGGAACAATACATATAAATGTAATACAAGGCTCCTTTCGAAGAGGCAATGATCTCAATCAAGGGTAGTGGCACAATTCAACAAGCGGCAGGCAGACACAGACAAGCTATTACCGCCACAGATCTTTATAAGGCGGTGGTGGGTGGAGGTGGTAGTAACAGAGTTCAAAATAGGCAGCAAGGGGAAAGGTATTGTAATTATACATTTATTTATTTAGCTAATAAAATTGAGCAGACAACCTCATTGTAAGAGGGAAAATCTTCCACTTGATCTTAAAAAGATAGCAATAGCTTCCATCAGATTTTCATTGATAAAAGGGGTTTGATAATCACTGCCGTGAAGCAAAGTTTTGCAATTAAATACCAAACCTAATTGGAGTACTGATACTATCAGATCATTCCTAGCCTCCGTGTTTAAAGGACACGAAATGAAGTAATGTTCCGTGGTCTCAACTTCGCCGCAGATACATATATTAGTACCTGATGTTTATTTCAGCCTTCGAAGCTATATTCTACTCTATTATTCTGCAATAAAGAGGGTTAAAAAGTGTAGATAATTATGTTAGGCATAGTATTAAAGTGAATGGGTGCTATGTCCTGTTTGTGACTGAGATATAGATCTGGTGTCATCCAAGTGATGAATACAGACCTTATTAAATAGTTTGGGCATTTTGGGTTTTTATTTGATCTCTCCATCTACCTTGATCTCAAAATTGTTATTAAGACACATGTCACATATTGACAATATATCACTAATCTGAGCAAAGTAAACTAATATAGAAATGATCAGCTCAAGACAAAAATATTCTGTAATTAAAAGTAAAAACAACGGTAAAGAATGACCTTGATGGTTTTAATTGACCTTGAAATTGACCTTGTTGGTATTTTAAATTATGTTAGCCGACTCGACCATGACAGAAACCACAAAAAAATCGATCCATTGGCTCTATTGTTGTGAAAATCCTATTTTGACGGCTATCCTGGCGGTCATCTTGAATTTAATAAAATCTCAATTGTAAACTTCACTTGCCAGCCGGGTTTCAGATTATGGAGCATGTCATGCCCAAGAAAAAAACGATGATAAAAACTATATCCACCAGGTCAACCTATAGTGTCCTGACTTCCTGACTATTACGCTGAATTTGAAAATGAAATTCTTGACAAAATCCCGGCTGAACACTTCTCACAAATTGGGGGGCGAAGCTTTCCTCCAAAAAATGATCTAAACATGTTGATTTATTTAAGATATTTTTCTAATAGTTTTCCAACTGGAATTTATTTAGAACCTTTTTTTATTTCAGAATATAATGTATTTTATAGATCCTGCGAGATAAAAATCCATGAGAATATTTTTTGCCGTTAAGTCCATAGTTCCAGTAAACACATTTTCGCGTCTATGGGATGTTTTATTGCTACTAGACGACTTATTTTGCTCATTTATTATCACCAGGCAGCAAATTCAGCGGGAAATATATCATATAGACATGTTTTCTTGCGAAATTACCAAAACTGACTTGATAATTTGTGGACCATATACCAAGCATTAGTCCATATAGCAGTTGTGGGTTCAATTTAGTTCAGCTACTTCCCTGCATTGATTTTCATGTCTTCTAGTATTTATACCTCTTTTTTCTGTGTGTATAATATCCGTACATCACTATTATGAAGAAATAAAATTTTGTATAGCCCAATTTTCAGATGAATCTCTGAAAAAATAAACAATTCTATTCAGATGCTTCATGAAAACGGTAAATTATGGTGTATTACAGATCTAATAAAAATGAGAATAATTTCAATTTGTATTTGTGTGTGCCTTCTGTTCATCGGAATTGCACAATATTTTTTTTCTATATTTCAGAGGATACTGTATTTTAGAGATCACCTGAAAAAAAATAGTCCATACATTTTATTTTGCTCACCACACAAATTCATTCGCGCATACCATTATCATGTTTAAGAATAAGAAAATTAGTCCCTTTTAAAAATTCAGGCTCTTTGCAACAGGTGATTATTACTGATATATCATTATGATATCAAATTAAATCTATTCCGTGATGATTTGTTGTAACTAAAGCATCGTAAACCGCGGGGCTAGAGCTGATTCCGTGCTAAAATAGAAAGCAAACAGATTCACATGCCTTTAATATATTGAAAGTGAACAGACTGGTGGGTAAATAGGGTTATTTACATTTCTCCACTTAAAGAGTGCTGAGAGGCCTGAACGGCGTGTTGCACCCTGTTTATCCAACCAGCATTATCACATTACATCTCGTGGTGTTATATTTAGTGGGGCTGGTAAGCCTTATAAAATGGCCAATGTGTTCCCGAACTGGATACAAGTGTCAAATTTTGCACACAGATAGTTAAGGATAACTCCCGATTTTCTTTGACCGGAGTACTATTTTGTGAGCATTTATTCCAATATGGCCGCCATAAATAATCAATGTTCCTTTTCCATTTGTCATATATTGAAAATTAATGAGTATTTGTTAGCTTTATCGAAGCGTGTATGTCATACACATAGTAGAGTAAACATAAAATGTAATTTTCAAATGTCAAGGAGGTCAATGTCAAGGTCAGTACTACACATTGCCCACGAACATCTGATCATCACTTTGGGCTATTATCATTGGATCAATCTCTTTGAGTTATTATATTACCTTTGGATATGTACACTAGGCCATAAAGGGTTACCAAGTATTTTTACATAATTTTGAAGGCTACCGGCATATATCTTCGGAATTGTACCACAAGGCCTTGTGAAGAGGTTAAACCGTTTATAGTAGGCCTACAGAAACTTTTAATTGTCAAGAGAATAATATATTATGTGAAGAATAATCTCAGGAAGAATGGAAACTGGTGGAAGTAACACCATACCTTCAGGCTATGCTATCACTTAGGGATTGGCATAAATATCGCCTTTGTCAAAGTTATATGATTATAAAAAACGTTATATCCCGAAATGTCACAAGAGATGTATATTCATTGGCACATCTGTTGACATAATTCGGAGAAGCAGGATATATATAGGTATCGAACAGTTTGATATACATGTGGGCGATGATACAGATACAATCGTAGCAACAATATAATATATATGTCGGCTAAAATACAGCAGCCAAATCTTCTCATTTGATAATATAACTGAAGAAGACTAATTTACACCTGGATGCACCTCTTTGACATACACTAATACATCTATTTACTTTTGTTCTTTGATGCTTATCTCCTCAAACATGTCCTGGTGAGGAGGATGTGGCAGATCCAAATTTTCGAAGATCAAGCACTAAAAACGTATCCGACCATGTGAAAACATGTCCTCACACCAAACTGGCAACTTCTGTTATGGTATTGCCTTCAGTGCAGTTTGCCATCTTCCATAACTCACTACACTTTAGAATGAAGAGCAAACGTTTGAATGTATAATTATATCTCACGAAAGTATAAAAGAAGCTGAATGTGGTTATCATTATAAGTATGCTAAATCTATAGCCCTGGTTGCTCTGCACTCTGTCTCTGCCATACAAAATGTACACGACTCATTAAACACAAGCGCGTCATAAGGAAATGACTCAAATAAAATATTATATATGTTGTGTATTAAATCAAGGCGTGAAAGACCATAGTATTATCTTATTTTTTTTCAAGTCACACCATGGGACTGAGGGCGCTTGTGACACCAAACGGTGCTCATGCAAGAAAGCAGTAGACCTTGAAGGGAACTGTAGAATCATGTATACAGAGATGGATTGATCATTTAAATATTATTTTGTTAAATTGTCAATAGGATCGTGTGTTTAGTTATCTAATGCTGCATCTGATGTTGCATTATTTGTGTATAATAGAAGAGACAAAAAATAACCGAAACAGTATTAATGACATTTATATAGTTATGTGTGACTCTCAATGGCAGACATATAGAATTTATCTAAAATAGTGTTTCTATTTGCTGGCAGCCATCTTGAATAACTTCTTGATATACTTATAAACAACGTTATTTTCTTGGATACAGAGTATCCTTAAACTTGCAAAAATAAGCACTGAGAATGATAATTAGCGTTCATGAATTGAACGAACACGACAACCTACATTTTAGTGGCGATTTCGGTTTTGGTGGCAATTTTAAATGTTTTCTAGTGATTTCCCTGGTTCTTACCGGGGGAAAAAGCGAACTGGCACACGATAAGAAAACTATCTAATTTCATACAGATATACATATATTATAGTGGGGTCCTTTGGTTGAATGAACTCGACAACGTAAATTTTGATTTTGGTAGGTTTTTTTATTGTTTTCTGTTGATTTTTCTGGTGTATTGGCGCGCTTAATTGGCTCTGGCATATGAAAAAAAACCTTAAAATTATAATAAAATTTAATTTTATTCACCGATTTTGTTAGCGATCACCATTTGATCGCGCATATGAAACAGCCTAAATAAAGTTTTAACCTCTTCACTAGCATACATGACGGGAATGTCCGTCGTCATTCGTCAATGTACGCAACCATATATGATGGAAATTCCCGTCAAATTTAAAATATTTCCACCAGTACCCCTGGATTCTGGCACACCTTTCGGCCTGGAAGTCAATATGATGTATTATATTAAATACTGGGCCTATTGTGTCAGATGTTAAAATTTTAAGATTGTCACTGATTTTTAGTTTGACATTTTACTGATCTTGAAACGTATAAATAATTTCATTGCAATCAAAGTAGTTCAAATGAGGCATTAAATTCAATTCGATATATATTATTTCAGAACATACAAATTAACAATAGTCACGTATAAAATGGATGAATTTCATTAACAGCCTCGGGTTCGACCTCAAGATGACCATAAAACATAAAAATAGCGATTCCACCGTAATCAGTGTACCCAAATTAGTTAAACATGAGGTATTACATTAGATTCTAGGCATATTGTGTCGAAAGTTAATTTTTCAAGATGGCCACTGATCTCGGTTTTGACCTTTAAATTACCTCTAGATGAACTTTAAACGTAAAATTACACTTCGATTGTCATCAAGGTCTTCAAAGTATTTTAAAATTATGTAGTAAATTGAATTTTGGACCTAATCTTTCAGAATGTGTAAATTGACAAAAAGTCTTATGAAAAACGATGGTTTTTCATGTCGGACATTGGCGGCCGTCTTGGTTTTAACCTTTAAGTGACCTTGCAACGTGAAAATAGTGATTCCAGCGTAATCAGTGTACTCAAATTAGTCGAAAATGAGGTATTACATTGGATTTTAAGGCTATTATGTCAAAAGTTAAAACACCAAAATGACAAAGAATATTTTGACCGCCATCTTTGATTTGGCAGCCATTTTTAATGTTTTTTACCGATTTTCAGTTTTGTTACAGGGCGCCATTCGATTTGGCATATTAAAATGGTCCTATAGACAAGTCTTCACATTTTAAGTACAAAAACTACTGTGGATCAGCATATTTCAATTTCTTGTCCTGGCTATCATATAACTATCTTGAAAAGTGTCAATTTGTTCCAGTTCATACACCCTGGGTGACGAAGTGTCTACAGCTCAACCATCATCATGGTGGCCAAACTGTGCAAGATAATCATTGTGGTAGTGGTGGTCGTGGTGGTAGTAGTCGCAGTGTCCCTGGGTGTTTACTTTGGTGTCAAAAAAGACAGTGACGATGATGTGACTATGACAACGGAGGCGTACCAGGCAACGACCGGAAACCCTGCAAGAGACACCGGTAAGCAGAAAGTGTCGACGGGATTGGATAGGGTCGCGACCTGAATCTCGATCCTCTAAAGAGGGAATTGTAATGATTGATTGTTTTATCGCGACAAAAAAGTTGGTGGAAGAGTGAAAAATCGCCCACTATTAAATATGAAAACATCTAATGAGCAAACTATGGTTGACAATAGTCGTGTTGACTATGCTGTGATATTGGGAAGTGCGTCACCAAATCCACCTTTAAATTACTGGAAAAAGGGTAGAGACTGATACGCGTATAGATCATCAGTGTCTAAGTCAGTTCTTTCTGCTTGAATACCTATGTTATGAGTCTAAGGGCATTATAAATATTTTATTTTTCAGTGCGGTGACAGACTTTAGACATCAGAATCTAACGAGATTGTGACGTCTAAAGTCAGTCCCCGCGCTTCAAGAGCAATAAACAAATACATGTATTTTCTGAAAATCCACAACGTGAAAGACAGAAGTTGACAATGTAAAGATTATAGTGCCCTGGTGTTTTGTTGTAGCCCCGGTGTTCAAGGTAGATGGAGCTTGGTCAGACTGGGATTCGTGGAGTGAGTGCACTGCCACCTGCGGGGGAGGGATAGAGACCAGAAGCCGAAGCTGTATAGATCCTGCACCAGAATATGACGGCAAAGACTGTGTGGGGAAAGGCAACCAACAAAGAGCCTGCAATGAATACGAATGTCCAAGTTAGTAATTTCTCAATGGGAAATAGTTATATTATTTGAAACGACCATATAATTTATTATAAATATAATATAAAGTTAGCATTGATAATGACCCTGCAAACGGAATACTGGCTTTGAAACAGCCTAGAATATTCTTAAATACGTCATTACGAGTGACCATTGAGTCTCAATATTGTTGAGAGATACTGGCGCTATAGAAGTCATTATACTTATACTTGTACCGTGATCTTACGCATTTGATCGGTCTAGATGGCAATCACATGGTTGAGATCTGTGCCAATCTGTAGGAGAATACTGGTTCTGCTGCTTCAGCTTTGCTTTTCATCACAGAGCCACAGACTCTTATTTCGAACTTAATGTCATATTTTAAATTATTGTAAACTTACAGCAGGCGATTAGATCATCAATGTGTGGTAATGTTCTCTGTGGCTATGTCGACAATATAGAATACACACAATGACAGGGGGGGGGGGGGGGATTGCGGGCAATATGACTGTTAATGTTAATCGATGTACTCGCTGACTAATTAAATATTATCAAGTGACACCGATTTGGAACACGTATATTCCACCCAGCAAACGCCACCCTCCGGAGGGCGAGATCCTTCTAACCGACTACTTCAGAGTATAGTGCCACCGGGCAAAGGCAAACAAAATGAACTGCTTATTTGAAAACAAGTATTTGCTGCTCTTTGCCTCTCCAGAGCATAATACGGCTGTGCAAAACAATCAAAAAACGTATTTGTTGATTAGAAAAGTACACAGATACTGCATTTTGGCTTTGCACGACAGTATTTGAAATGAACAGATCCCAAGAATTTAGCGTAGTTTAGTTTCCTTTAGATATCAACAAGTGTTGAAACTTGTTTTATAAGGCCATAATATGTGGATCCCAGTATCAGATTTGGTAAATGATCGACACAAATACAAGGCTGAGGCTAACCGTAGTCTACCTGATTCATCATAGTTTACGTCATATGGGGATTGTGTAACAAACATATTACATTTTCAACATCAAGTCCCTTTGCGGAGCAGAATGGTAAACAATATGCTATAGAGGTACGAAATAAAATCAGAATTGAGAAGGTTTGCGAAGGAATAAGAAAACACGTGGCTTCACAGATCATATAGATAGACGGGATATGTGGATTTCACAGATGTGTATGATTCCCACCGGTTACCAAGCACTTTAAACACAACACAAACAATATGAATGTGTCTGAGAAAATCCTTGATAACTGTTATAAATGGAGTGACATCAAATCATCGTGTGTTGTAAACTCAAGTGGCCGCACTCCGTGATTTCACTATGATATCTCACGCGGCTGGTGATTTGTTCTCAACTCAGAGAAACGTAGACTACGTGATGAAGTGACTGACCAAATTCAGCGACAGTTACCAGCGATCACTAGACGTTGATCCAACCAATGCTAAGTTACCAGCAATCACCATACAGTCCAGAGGTAATACTATAAAACTGATAGCGACCTGGAACAAATTCGTAGCAAGCTGAAAATGTCAGCATATATTGTTGAGACAACATAGAAAAACATATCAAAAGTCTTCTAAGGGGAAATAAAGGGTATTATAACGATCACTTTAAAACAATTTAACCTGGATTCATAAAATTTGTATCTAAGCATATGTTTAGGCCCCTGCAGAATCCATTACAAATATTTGTATTGATTTTTAGCCACCCTTTCATTCCTAAAAGTGGTAAATAGAGTAAAATAGGGTAAAAAAGATTCATAAAATGTGTATCTAGCATCGGACATTTTTTTTAAACATTTTTAAAATTTGGCGACCTCCCTTTAATTACCAACAACAATTTTTTATATTAATTTTAACTGCCCTTTCTTCTCCATAAATAGTAAATATTGGTAAAATGGGGGGGGGGATGATAACCATAGCTTGTGAACAATGTGGTCTAGAGTTACAAAATTTGTATTTGAACTTATGTTTTAGCACCTGAGAAATCCATTACAATCACTTATATTAATTTTTAACAACCCTCTCATTTTCAAAAGTGGTAAATAATGGAAAATTAGGAGAATAACCATAGCTTTGACGGAGATTCATAAAATTGGTATCAAGATGTTTGTCCTAGAATCAAACAAAAAGTGTAAGCCTAATTGAAAGAAAAACCAGCCATCACTATTTAATTTCAAAAAACAAATTGTATTTGAAATTTTAAACTATAATTTTTTTTTAATTGTTTTATTATTTTTTCTAGGACGCTAAAACATATATCTAGATACCAATTTTATGAATCCAAGTAGGTCAAATATCACTCTCATCTTACCCTTATTTCCCACTTTTCGGGATGAAAGGATGATTTTACAGCATCATATCCTTTTTTGTTGCTGGTTGTCGCATAATATTAAAAATGTTTTTACATTTTCTTCCATGGTAAAACATATCCAGGTAGGCCCTACCAATTTTAAAAATCAAGGTAAATTAGCGCACAAGTTGTGGTTATCATGTTATTGTTTTGCTTTGGGGATGAAAGGGTGGTAAAAAATTAACACAAATGATAATATTAAACTATTAACAGGTCCGGGTACAGCCGTTTTTAAATGGCCGCCCATTTATAAACCACTGTGCGTTTGTAAACACTCGCAACGCGCTTCCGGCGAGTGTTTATAAACACCCGGGCATTTATAAACGGTCGGCCAATATGACTGGTTAAATTACCATTTTATTCCATAATATCAGGTATTTTCTCTTAATTATACCATATGTGGTGTAATGTATAATTTGACACAACACATCACTACTTAGTAATGAGCTTGAGAAGCAGAATCTGTGAAATACGATGCTTTAATTGGTAAAAATCGCAAAAAAAAAGATTTCTGACCACTGACCCCCACCTTCTTAAAGTCCCATTGCTAAAAAATGTATATGCTGGAGGTACACTCTGCTAATACCATGAGGTGAAGGTCAAAGTGTATGTGTAATTTGTATTTTTTAAGTAGCATCAAAGACCTCTTTGAGATGGTCGATTCTCGGATTTCACCATACAAATGCGTGTAATACACTATACAGTGGTGTCCGCTTTTAACGGGAGTTGGAACTACGCTTTAGCAAGTGTATCAAGTTATAATTTCACCACTTTAGCCTACAAATAAAAAATAATGTTTTTCCAGGTTTGACAGTTATGACAATATCTCTGCAATATTTATTTTTGGAACGACAATGACTGCTAATATTGTAGATAAGTCATCTTATATTATGAAAAAAATTGAAGAATAAAATGTCTTTATTTAAATAACAGAAAAGCTGTGTACCGAAAGTACACAAATATGTGGGCACAGAACGGGAGGGGAGTGACGACATGTCGTCATACAAAGCGACCACAAAGGAGATCGGGGCAAAACTTGTGTCTTTTGATTCAAACTTTGATTATTTAAAAAAAAATTTTTTAGAACACATGAGCAATATTATAAAATTATAAAATGTAAGCCTTCTCTCTCGGACCACTGACATCAATGTCACTGAGGACTGGAGCGCTAGCAGTATACTGATATCTTGAAAACAAGACACGTTTATTTCTTTGACACAATTCATTTATACTTGAATTTTAATAATATTCTATTTCTCTTTCCATTACTGGTAATGATGTGTTCATTGTTTTCGCACAGTACATGGTGGACATATATATATGTAATATTAACGTCAAACATTCACAATTTGCATGCTTAGTGTCTTTGATGAATGTAATAATTTCATCTCTTTTATAACTCCTATGTAGAATCTGTTCAGGTATATTTCCGAATATTCGTTCATTTAAACCAATTAGTTGTATTAAGCTTTGACTGGAACAAAAGCCCCACACCCTGAATATTCAAATATTGCTTCTGTATGTATGCAATTTATTATTGCCATCAAAATTACTTCACAGTGATCAAATGCATATCGCGATACTTTGCGACACATATATCCACTGATATATATATACAAGAATATTATCCTCCTCAATGGTAATACCCATTTGTGGTGTTAATGATTTCACCATTGAATCAGCTAATTCTGTGACAGAATCGCTCATTTTGTGCTATTTTTGAAATTTAGGTGGTGGGGTCACTTTTTTGGCAATAGAGAATTAGCTTCAAGGAGTTGTCTATCTTAAAAAAAGTCATTTTTATACATCTTGTCACTTTATAAACACCAAATGTTACTTTTCTCATTATTTTCTCTCTCTATTATGTGGTATAACATCACTACGCAATCTTGATGACAATTCTTGATGACATTTTATTCCATGATAAATATTTTTTATGGACAAATAGTAGGCCTATAATAGTGTGTGAAGTCCAAAATAAAAAGGGGGGGGTGTCAATATTTATTCAATAGAAAAGCCCCAAGGGGTCTAATATTCAATTTGTTGCTTGGAATGCTCTCCTAGATAATTTGAAGATATTTTTAGCCAAAAACTACTTTGAAAAATATCAAATTGCAACTGTATGCGATTTTTAGCATTATTTATCTTAAAAAAACATCCTTTTTATGGGGTTTTCAAAATATATTTTGTCATGTTATATTCACCAAATGTCGCCTTGTTTCATTATTTTCCCTCTCTATGGTATCGTATAACATATCTGCACAGTATTTTAATGGTCAGAATTGTTTTCGAATTGTTTTCCATGCTTAACTCCTTTATTAGAGTTGAATAGTATAATATTATGTGAATTACGAGATCAAGGGAGGTGACGTCAATAGGCAAGCCCTATATAGTCAAATAAAAACATTGTTATTTTAAATATGTTCCGAGGCAATGTATTGATATTTTTAACTAAAAATATTTTGAAAAATAGTAAATGTCAAATTTATGGGTAATTTTTCCAAATGTCCATCTTAAAAAAAGTCGCCTTTTTTATGTATTTTTTCTACATTTTGTCATTTTATAATCACCAAATGTCTATTTCCCCATTCTTTTTCTTCTCTATGGTGTTGTATCACATTTCTGCGCAATATTTCAATGATCAGAATCGTTTTCCGTGCTTAATTAGTTTATTAGAGATGGACATTATAATTTTATGCGAATTACAAAATCAAGGGGGGTGACGTCATTATTTCTGAAATAGGCAAGCCCCATGTAGTCAAATAAAAATATTGCCGCGTGAAATATGCTCCCAGGTAAGTTGTAGATATTTGTATCTAAAAACTATTTTGAATAATAGTAAGTTTCAAATTTGTGGGCTATTTTTTCAATGGCTCATCCTAAAAAAATGTGTTTCTATGTAATTTTGATACATTAACAATATATAATCAACAAATGTCAATTTTCCCATTCTTTTTCTTCTCTAAGACTTGGTATCATATCTCTACGCTACATTTTATTGATCATAATTTGTTTTCCATGATAATTTTTTTTAATGATTTTTTTCATTTTTATGTGTTTTTTTCTTTTTTCGGCCTTCGGTGTCAACCATCCTGACAGAGGCTGACTATTGAGTGAGAACGAATACCTCTGAAGACTACAGGATGGTTTCAAACGACCATACATTTCATTTAAGAGAATAACATGGTCTCCTAGCGACCAGATAGTGTAGTGGATTTGAGTAATATTTGGAGAGAATCGTTAAAATTGTGATAAAATTAACAGACTTGGTACAGACTTGGTCCCTAGGGTATACTGATCCATATTAAAAGGGAAACCACATTGAAGCTGTAATGTAAGGGTTCGTTCAGGACATTTTCAGCCCCCCCTTTTTTTTTCAATAAATTGTTTTAAATAAATATATGTGTTTCACAAAATATGTCTACAAAAGTGCTTTTAGCAGTACATCAGATCAAAACAGGGGCGGACATAGTCTCGACATCGACAAATTATAAAAAAATTCCCAAGTTGAGTAAAATGGTTCAACATGTGATAAAAGCACAACGTGTGGTACAAAGCTGCACAGTGGTATATTAATCCATATTGGAAGGGGAACCACCTAGTAACAGTAGTGTAGAGGCGTCATCCAGGGCATCTTCTCCCCCCCCCCCATTATTTTTTCAAAAAAATGTGTACACAACTGTTTATGAATGCTTTTAGCAGTTTAAATAATCTTAACAGGAGCGGATACATAATGCGTGGGGACTCATTTCCCCTTTATCGACAAATTATGGATTAGTATACCTTTGTGCAGCTTTATACCAAATTTCGTACTTTATAACATTTTTAACTATTTTACCCAGACCTACTGAGGGTATGGAGGACGTATGCCCGAATTATTAAATTTTAAAATTAGATTTTTAATTCCAATGCATGAAAATAATCAACTAATAATACAGCGGTTAAGATAAAATTTACTGATACTAAAATTTTGCAAATGATATCTAGTAATGACAACACTAGACAGGACCTAATTAAAATATCACTGCCAGTATGTGCTTGTCATTTTCATAAGCCTAATACTGATGACAATACAAAGGACGAGGTGGTAGTAAATGATGACACCAATGTTGATCAGTCAAATGTGGAATTAAACTAACTTTGTGAAGCAGATAAAATGACAAAAAGGTATCCTAATATTGAGGAAAAATTAAGAACGAGGCAATAGTCAAATATTAAATGAATTAAAAAAAATCCTGCTGCATTTATATAATAATAAAAAAAACCTCCTTTATTTATGTGATACATAATATATATATAGAGAGAGAGCTTTTTAATTTAGTATTACAATCTGACGTCATGCAGTCACATTGCACCATGTGGACATAAAATATAAATACCTTAAAACAAAAGGAAACGTTTGAAATATCCCCTTTCCAAATTTTTAAATTAAAAAAATTGACTTCATAGACAACTTCACGCACATTGATATAATTTTTAATTATAATAATTGCAACTTTAACAAAGCTAAAAAGTATGTTTTAATATAGCCAGTAGAACAATATTTTCACTTAAAAACTAATGTTTGTAAGCTTTCGTAACCAATGGAAGCGAAAAAAACTAAAGGTACTACTGAAATAAACATATTGTTAATGTATAATAAATGTTTTCAAAAGTGTCAGTAAAAATGTACTATTTATTGTAAAAGATATACATAATCCAGATATTATTCATTGAACTTGCTTGCCTTTTTTCATGTCTACTCTTTTATCTGCTGGGTTTAGCAAAACCTTTTTTTGTCAACAATGCAGACAATTGTAGATTATTACACACTCCATTCACAAGATCGAGTTGCCCCAAATAATGACATAATATTAATGTACAACACAGCGCGAACGATTTTTATATCCTAGACAAGACATTAAGCCAATGCTGGTTTAACGTTAGGCCACAGTCTACGACATTGGGCTAGGATTAATCCAGCGTTGGGTGAATGTCCCACGTTTTCTGATGGCGTACCTCCACTAAGCACACATTCATACATACATACATTCGTCTGGTCACAAGGTGAAATCTATTTCACGTTTACTACCGATGGGATACTTTAGTCAATATCTCCGTGCCGTTATCAGGTCTCACTGTTACATAAAGTACATCAGCCTCAGTACAAAATGGCCATTATCATAAAAATGTCGAGAGTTAAGTATCAAATCAAGGTTAAACATCTTAACATTCAATGAAGAGATTCAACAACCAAGAGCCCTTTAAAATAAATTCAGATCGTATGAGAGCGACGATGAAATAATACATAACAACGTATGTCTGAGGTTAACATAGTTTGAACATCACCAAATCAATTCAGCAACAACCAAACTTATTGAGTTTGCCATGGATCTGGCTAGTTTTTTTGTTATTCTATGTAATGCGCTATTTCTCCCTGAGAATATTTTTAATTTTTTTTGTTCCTGTATCACACACTCAAGCACGTTAACCACGTTAACCACGTTAACCATGTTTGTATGCTATGTTTACCTAATATAGATTTTTTACCAATTACATTTGAAGGCGACTGAGTTTTTAATTTTCATGTCTTTTGAATGGCGAGTGAAAGCATTACATGTCGGCTGATATGCATTCATCGCATCAATAGACTCAGGCTGAAATGCGAGCAGTCTGTCCAAATTAAAAATTACATTCTGTTTCAAGGTAGGGCTAGTCTTGCAGGCCAATACCCACCATTGAACCAACCTAAGTGTTTACTATGGACAGTAGTAATATTTTAAGTGCTACATTTGACAATTAAATTAACAGCTGTAATTCTATGAAACACGAAAGTCGAATCAATGTTGTTTTAATTTTGAGCCTGCGTCGCAGACAGGGACAGGATTAAGCCAACAGAGAGTCAAATCAATGTGTTTACTGGGCATACCGAATGTGCTTACATTTTACAAACACATATCTGTCTATTCAAAAGTACAAAAGCCCAGTGCGCAAGTGTTTAAATGCGCAAATACTTGCGCAAATATGTAAGTTTGAAGTACTTACACAAGTATGGAAGTGCGTAAGTGCGCAAAAGTACTTCCACAAGTGTGCAATTGTGCAGGTAGCAGATGTGCAAGCACATGCAAGTGCGCAAGTACATGCGCAAGTCGGTAAGTTTCCGCAAGTGCGTAAGTACTTGCGCAAGTGTGCAGGTACATTCCAAGTGTGTAAGTGTGTAAGTCTGCGAGTACAAAAGTACACAAGTGTACAAGTGCGCAAATACTTGCGTAAGTACACAAAGATGCAAGTGCGCAAGTATGCAAGTACTTCTGCAAGTTCGCAAGTACTTATGCAAATGCCCGAGTACTTATGCAAGTGCGCAAGTACTTGCACATGTACCAGTGCGCAAGTACACAAGTACTTGGGCAAGTACTTGCGCAAGTACATGCGCAAGTGCTCAAGTATGGAAGTGCGCAAGAATGCAAGGACGGAAGTGCACAAGTACGCAAGTGCGCAAGTACATGGGCAAGTGCATAAGTGCGCAAGTACTTACTCAAGTGCAGAACTACACAAGTGTGCAAGTACTTGCACAAATGCACAAGTACACTCTTAGCACCAACAGTTCCACTTAGAACCCATCAAGGTTCTTTCACCTGTTACAAATAGGGAACTTTTTGTGGGTGCTACTTAGAACCTTTTTGTAAGGTTCCAGAAATGAACCTTTGTAACAAGGCTCTTGTAGAAACTTTTTTCAGAATGAACCTTTAAACATAGGTTCGTGAAAGAGCTTTTAGAACGAACCTCTACAAGTGGGTTCTTAAAAGAACTATACTAATAAAAACGTTCTTTAAAGAGATCTTCCCGAGAACTAAGTAATGGTTCTTTCAAAGATTCTTTAAATTTAAGTGTCAACTAGGTTCATTACAACGTTCATTTAGGAACCTTCGATATTTCGTTCTTTTGTTGGTTTTTGTTATTGGTTTAATTGTATCAGATTTTTTCTTTCTTTAATGTAGTTAACTATACCGGGATTTGTTGTCGATAGATAGAATAACATGTCGATATGCCTTAATTACTAACTACATATAGATACAAAACACAATCTGTTCGAACGGAAAAATAAATTTATTCTGCAGTATATATACATGTCAAAGAAATAACATGATTTTTATTACAAAATATTTATGGTATCAAATTTATTTATCACTAAACCACATTTACATGATAAGTGTGTACTAGATTATCAACAACATTAACTAGCTGTAACTGGATGTAAATTGAATGTTCAAATACGTGTTCCAGCCTAAGTGTGGTTCACATTTTAGAGTGATAGTAGGTAGGAATACAATATATTTACAAGGTCAATAAACTCTACTAAATTAAAAAAAAAACTGACTGACGGCGGTGATTGGCCGATCTCGTCATGTGACAGGCTGCACCACTCTTCGATTCGTCGGGGTTAGAATACTAGACTTGGACCCATATTTTTCGTATTACTGGACACATGTAACTTGATGTCTATGAGCTGAAGGTACATGCATTAACATTCATATTAATATGGCAGCAGAATATGGTGCACGAGCATAGGGTGGATTAACTTTTGTAACCCACATTTTCAAAACCCTTATTGAAAAATTAGAAAACATATTTTGATGTTAACAGCTCGAAATTTAAACCCATATGGCTGTTTTTGGCCGCTTATATGGGGGTACCCCCGAACGTGTCTAAAATCAGGGGGTAGGGTTACGCAAACGTATATCGTTACTGTTCCAGTTTATCAATCTACACATGCAATAAACCATAGTAACAGTAAATTAAATTTCCGTTCAAATGATGTATTGCATGATGCAGATGATTAAAGAGTGATCCCTACAAATACGTTCAAACATTTATTTTTATTACAAAATAATCAAAATCGACAACAAAACAAGTTAGTCAACATGGCCAGTGGAAACGAATAAATAAACATAATTATTGGCCATATCCATATTTGACCTATGTTTTCTGAACCCACATGTGTATAGATAAACTGAGTGGTATTTAGATTTGTACAAGGTATATATATTTTTAAATGACAGCTTTTTTTAAATGTATGTTTTTAGCCTGGGCTGAAATATGAAACATTGAACTTTGCGCGACATTTGAGTGTAGATTTTTTTCGCTTGTTTTCACATAACTTGTGTGTGCTGAATTCGAATCTGTCGGATAACATTCTATCCTTGGTGTCCTTTACCTTCAAATAAGAAAAGCAAAAAATGGCCACCAAAACCACATCCTTTCTATATTTTTGTTGTTCTTTAACGCACATTTTGAGTTATTAAATGTATCTGTCATGTTTTAGATAAAAAATAACCTCAAATTGAATTTCAAATTCAGAATGGTTAGCGTAGAATGACGTTATTATTTTAATTGTAAATACTAGCATGTAATATGACGTCCATCTTGGATTTTACGAAAAAATATAGGTCAGACGATGAAAAATAAACATCAGAAATGTGTGTTTCGGCCACCAAGTCATACAAAAACCATAAGTTTAGCAATACCCAGCCACAAATACAAAAGAGATGTTTAATTACAATTTGATAGCCATTTTGTTTTTTGCTCATATAAAGGTGAATGTCGCGGCCATTTTGGATTTTTTCGTTTAAATTTATTCATCAGCAACCAGGTCACTTTTATTTCTGGTCCACCAAGTTACAATTAAATAATAGTAAATATATAAAAAACGACGGACATCTTGCATTCGAGGGTCAAATAAAGGTTACTTCTTTCCAAGACACTAAAAAAAAATTATAGAATACAAATTTCATCGAAACCATAAATTGTGCTTTCATGTGCTATAAACCATATGAAATACGGGGGTTTCTTCACATTTTGTCAGCCATTTAGTGTTTTGATAATTTGTAGGTGAACGTCAACAAATATAGAATGTTATCCGACAGATTCAAATTCATCACACACAAATTATGCAAAAACAAGTGGATAAAAAATTATACACAGAAATTCCGAGAAAACATCACGTTTCAGATTTTAGCCCATGCCAATTACACATATTTTCACGAAAGGCTTCAGTATTCTTTAATTATAAATATATATGACATTTATAAATATAAATAACAATCCTTTTTAAGCATACACACATCTGGGTTCAGGAAACAGGTATCTGCAACTGTTTATAAACAAAATGTGGTGTCAAGGCATCTCGTATAGATTCATTTTAGGTATACTATAATGATATTAGAAAATATATTCAAATTTTGACAAATTTGAAAAAAAAAAAATAGCGGAACGCTACTTTTACAGCCTTAAAACTCTTTATTTGCATATTTCGCAGCATGACATTCGAAAAATTGTGAAAGCTTCTAACATCTTAGATAGTACCTAAATGTTCATAACTTGCATTTGGTACAAAATAAATCAAATTATGACGTCATATAAAGGGGTGGTTCAACGTAGGCCCATGTTCAACCTGCCCCGGTCTGCCCTACACCTACCCTATTCTAACGTGTTAGTTTCAATTGATTAACTGTGCTCTTTTAACCATACTTTCTACGCGTCTTCGGATCAGTATTTAGATATGGCTATGCCAGTTACTGTTAACTCTCCATACATAAACACCATATTTAGAAATATAAAGACATAAACCTAGGATGATTACATTAGCTATAACAACAATATTGCATATATTAAGAACTTTTTTTATGTAATCAAAGAACATTTTGAACTTAATTGATAGGAGAAGCACCCTTGGGAAATGAAAAATCTTTAAATAAACCTTTTTTTTTTAAATTAACCCTTTTCACCTCAGAAGTTTTAGAAGGAACCCGGATAAACCCTTTTTAAAAAAAATAACCTTTTTCACCTCAGAGGTTCTAGGAGGAACCCCGATGAGCCTTTTTTTTCAAAAGAACCCTTTTCACGTCAGGGGTTCTAGATGGAGCTCCTATGAACCTTTTTTTCTAAAAGTGTACGCAAGTGCACCAGTGCACAAGTACATGAAGTGCGCAAGTACACAACAACGCAAGTACGCAGATACGCAAGCGCGCAAGTAAGCGTGTGCATAAGCGCACAAGTAACGTTACTAACAAAATTAATATATAGCTAAATAAAAGTACAAAAGCTCATTGGAGACTTCTGATCTATGAAAATATAAAGTCTGAAGTCTGAAGTACGATTCTGTAGCCCGAAATATAAAATCTAAATTCCCAATTTAAAATGGCTGCCAAAAAAAACATAAGCAACATTTTAATCAATCTGTCATTATAAAAATAACCCAACAAAATTAAAAGTAGCTGTCAAACAACTCATAAAACAAAGTCCAAACATTAGTTACTTAAAAAGTCATAATAACCCTTTGTTATTATATTAGTAATTTAAGCAAACAATATTAACGTAGCCTGCTCCTAAACATCTGAAACTGATTTCTTAGTGGCTTACAGTTCTGTGAGATGTACCAGTTTTTCTTAGTTCCTCCATTAAAGTGAAGCTGCTATTTTAGCCCAAATAATAAACAAAAAATACATTCGATTTATTTAAGACCTGTAACTGCTTTTCCAAGAATCAGGTGAACATTTTGGTGGGGAAAACAGGTCAATATTAACTGAATAATGTGCATATTCGTGGCCCGAAATTGAAGTATATCTGTGACAAATATGTGTATCTGTGCAAAATGGACAGATACACCCTTTCAAATCTGAAGGAAAAATACGTGTCACATCATAGATTAGAGGCATTTTAGAGATTTTAGCTTTTATACATCATAATCAAGACCATATTAAAATTAAGGATTAAGGCTTTTTTTTACTGGTATTGGTAGTAATAGTGATAGTGGTGGTGGTGGTGGTGGTGGTGGTGGTGGTGGTGGTGGTGGTGGTTGTAATAGTGATAGTGGTGGTGGTGGTGGGTGTGGTGGTGGTGGTAGTAATAGTAATAGTGGTGGTGGTGGTGGTGGTGGTGGTGGTGGTGGTAGTAATAGTGGTGGTGGTGGTGGTGGTGGTGGTGGGTGTTGGGGGGATAGTAATAGTGATAGTGGTGGTGGTGGGTGTGGTGGTGGTGGTAGTAATAGTAATAGTGGTGGTGGTGGTGGTGGTGGTGGTGGTGGTGGTGGTAGTAATAGTGATAGTGGTGGTGGTGGTGGTGGTGGGGGTGGTGGTGGTGGTGGTGGTGGTGGTGGGTGTGGTGGTGGGTGTGGTGGTAGTAATAGTGGAAGTGGTGGTGGTGGTGGTGGTGGTGGGTGTGGTGGTGGTGGTAGTAATAGTAATAGTGGTGGTGGTGGTGGTGGTGGTGGTGGTGGTGGTGGTGGTGGTGGTGGTGGTGGTGGTGGTGGTGGTAGTAATAGTGATAGTGGTGGTGGTGGTGGTGGTGGTGGTGGTGGTGGTGGTGGTGGTGGTGGGTGTGGTGGTGGGTGTGGTGGTAGTAATAGTGGAAGTGGTGGTGGTGGTGGTGGTGGTGGGTGTGGTGGTGGTGGTAGTAATAGTAATAGTGGTGGTGGTGGTGGTGGTGGTGGTGGTGGTGGTGGTGGTGGTGGTGGTGGTGGTGGTGGTAGTAATAGTGATAGTAGCGGTGGTGGTGGTGGTGGTGGTGGTGGTGGTGGTGGGTGTGGTGGTGGGTGTGGTGGTAGTAATAGTGGAAGTGGTGGTGGTGGTGGTGGTGGTGGTGGTGGTGGTGGGTGTGGTGGTGGTGGTAGTAATAGTAATAGTGGTGGTGGTGGTGGTGGTGGTGGTGGTGGTGGTGGTGGTGGTGGTGGTGGTGGTGGTGGTGGTGGTGGTGGTAGTAATAGTGATAGTGGTGGTGGTGGTGGTGGTGGTGGTGGTGGTGGTGGTGGTGGTGGTGGTGGTAGTAGTAGTAGTAGTAGTAGTAGTAGTAGTAGTGGTAGTGGTAGTGGCAGTGGTAGTGGTGGTGGTGGTGGATGTGGTGGTGGTGGTAGTAATAGTAATAGTGGTGGTGGTGGTGGTGGTGGAGGTGGTGGTGGTGGTGGTGGTGGTAGTAATAGTAATAGTGGTGGTGGTGGTGGTGGTGGTGGTGGTGGTGGTGGTGGTGGTGGTGGTGGTGGTGGTGGTGGTAGTAATAGTGATAGTGGTGGTGGTGGTGGTGGTGGTGGTGGTGGTGGTGGTGGTGGTGGTGGTAGTAGTAGTAGTAGTAGTAGTAGTAGTAGTAGTAGTAGTAGTGGTAGTGGTAGTGGCAGTGGTGGTGGAGGTAGTAGTAGTAGTAGTAGTAGTAGTAGTCAGAGTTGGGGTCAATTCCTTTTTATCAATTCCAAATTTCATTCCAATTCCTTTTTATCAATTCCTGAGTCAATTCCAATTCCTTTGGTTTTAAGAAAAGTCAATTCCAATTCAATTCCAATTCCTAATAAGTCAATTCCTTATCAATTCCACCCAAGAATGAGACTTTTTATACACATAGAACAGCTGTATAATAGCTTGATATAAAACAAAATAATAACACCTGATATAAAATAAAATATATTTTATTTATTATCTTGTAAACATATTTAAACATGTTACATTTACTAAACATTCATATTAGTAGGGTGGAGATTGATTGATGGAACCCTAGCGCCGAAGGCGCTGAGAGTACTTTTAAGACAATCGGGGCTTACTATAAATAGTAGTCCCCATATAGCCAACCATTACATGTTTGTGTTTAATTTCATAACTCTTCTTTTACTCAGATATTGTTGTCACATATAGTGTCGTCCGTTGTCCGTTGTTGTCGTGGTCCAGCTTGTGAAATGTAGTTAATTCATCATTTTTCAACTGTTAGCATTTAATGGGTATTTCTTTTATTACAACCTATACCTCTGATAAATGCTAAAAGTTGTCGAGTTTGTCATAATGTCTCATTGCTCTGAAAATAGTGAAATTCCTTGGTTTTACTTTTAATCTCAGTTATTACGTCGTCAAATACTTAGTCTGTCCTTGTATTCGCTTCAGCGTCATTTGGAGTTACCGGTAATAGCTTTAATAGAATCGTTAGCCCCCGAGCCAACACGACAGGGTAAAACCGTGGAATTTTAGCATCCTGTCTGCTGAAATTCTTCGGATAAAACACCTTGATGCCTTCAGTGTATGACTGATAATGGTATTATATCATACAATGAGGGCAAGATCGTTGCGGACAGACGATGAGTTGCGTTTATTCACCCACACACGGCACCAGCTGTCCGATTGGCTGGGTTTTAACACTGGGTTTTAACACTTATCAATCACGACATGGACATTGTAGTCAGGGTCCATTTTTCAAAAAGAGGCATTCTTAAAGTTTGTAAGGCATTTCTTAGTAGAATTTGTCATGCAGCTGTTTTCACACAATTCGGATATGCTGATTCCAAATCTGTCCCATGCCAAGCTCTATTTTTAGTTTTTCCCTTTCAAAATTGCAAAACAAAATGGCCGCCAAAATAGCAGATAAAGTCTCAATTATCATGATTATACTTCATGTATGGGTGCACAGCGGACATACAAACTTGACTTTTGTGTTCAAAATAACATTTTTGTTTTGAGGAATTTCATGTTCTAAGACCTGGTCACCTATCACGCAAGAAATCCAAGATGGCCGCCAATAATACAAAAAGTACCATAACGTTTTTCTAAAAGTCATAGAAAGTTGTTTTTGGTGGCTAAATATAGGTTTTTAATACCAATAAATCTAGTACAATACAGTAATAACTTCCTGGAACGTTTATATTACATGTAGTTTCAGGGAAAAATCCAAGATGGCCGCCAATTATACAGCAATACAATAACCATTTTTCTAAATGCCGTAGGAAGTTATTTTTTGCACTTAAATAGTTTTCTGATACAAAAAAAATACACAGTATAATAAACTCAACTTCTATTTTACATGTAGTCACGGGGAATACAAAAAACATGATTATTTAAAAACAACACATTAACTATGAGGAAATTTCACAAAAGTAGCATGTGTTACTTTCATTACTGTAGCTACATAGGCTTGCAGTGTATATCACAGATCTGCATGAATGCCATCATCTTGCATAATGATAATGATAGAATAGTCACCCTCATCAATATATTGATCATATATGTGTGCAGCTTCGGAATTGATGTAGCGACTCCTTGATAGGACGCCATTGGCTACTTTCTCGTGGTCCTAATTCACACTTAATCAAACTAAATGTGATAGTTATTCAGGTTGCGCAGGAAGCTTTTACACGAGAACTAGTTGCAGTTGTCCATCAATGAAGCTCCAACCACAATCTCATTGATGTTTATAATATTGTTATCTGGCCAGAGCTGTATTTATCGCTAAACAGGCCTAAAATACAACGGAAACAATATCCACTTTTTGTTGCAGGGGTTATTGACGAAGAGGATACATTGAAATACTTTAATTGGCTTAAGTTCCAGTTCTGGGTGTTTATGAATTAATTTAAATGTCTTTCTTTTAGAATTGATGTGCTGGTGTTGTGGAAGCCATGGAGACGGTTGAATGGTACGATAAATATCACCATTTCTAGGTTTACACAGCTAGGCATTGCTATGATGAGAACGTTTTGAAAGCAGAATGAGCAAGTTTACATCAGTTCCTACGGCTACCACATTGTCAGTATCTGACAGTTTGATTGCCGTAATAGCATTTAACGTCTTATCATGTACCTGAGTATTGTTCACACTTAAATACCAGTGTTCATTGAATAGTTGAATGGCATTGTTCTTTACCAAAAGTGGTGAATTTGAACATTGAACTGAAACTGTATTGCCCTCCTCCCTGATTCTGTACTTTATCTGTTATATATTCATCTGAGATAACATGGCAGTGTGCATAGAAATGTTTTTGATGTAGGATACATGTGTCTTGCATAGATTATTAGATGATCAATGTTTATTACTGAAGAATATAATATATAAGTAATAAATACTCTGTATGAATGATAATTAATCTACTATATCTGGAGGAGACATATAGTTATTATGGACCTAAATATATTCACGTCCATCATTATGCTTTCATCACTTTATATATGGTAAGACTTATTGTCTTTAACATTGATACCTTTTCCTGCAAAATAGGGTGGTCGCTCTCATACCACTTCAAGACACAACTGAACCTGTTGGGTTATTGTATATTATGTGAAAGTGAGAGCTTATATCTGATTAGAATCATGCATGACCAGAACCTGATTCCTCATACATACCACCATATCACGACCACATCTAGAAAGTTTCTGTATTTTATGTTAATCTTCATAAAAGCATCCTGATCGTGCTACGAGCGGTATTATTGCCCTAATTACCACATATTCTGCATCATATCTTGTTGCAATAGTGTACCTGATAATCTTTGGTGACTTGTTCATGACACTCTATAGCATTTAGTTGCCAAGACTAGGTTAGCTACTAACATCTTCTGAAGATGGTGTATGTTCATACTATATTTATAAAATAAATTCATCGTCAGTATTTTCAACATTACCCTAGCGTGTCCTCAACCATCAATCGTATATGCCCAAAACATATATAACTTCTGCACCAAATTACAGATTCAAGTTAGGGGAGTAGAAATATGTGTAGCCTACATTACGGTTTTGTGTGGATCTCTGAGCCGATGGTTGGGACTTTATTCGTTCAATTATGTCTGAAAACTGTGTTATCAGCGCATTACCAGGCTTTTGTACGGTATCTACTTTGATCAAAAATATAAAAATTAAGATGATACTATTATCATGATTATGTAAATTGTCAATCCGATTGAGAAACATAATTTTTATGTGATGTGCAAGTTTCAACCTACACTGATGACATCGCAAGGCTCTGACACAGTGAACTCCATTTTTAAATGCAATAGTTCTAATACGATCAAAAGTTTACGCCTGCTGAAAATGGCCTAGTTTTCGTAGGCACTTGAAATATTCGTCTCAATTTCATGGCATCCGAGTTTTCTGGTAGGCAGCGCGAGTGTCGTTTTTACACAGCTGGCTGTGGAAACAAAATGGCGGTCAGTGTGACTGGGCCTCGCGCAGTAAATGAGTTAGGCGGCCCAGTCATACCGGGTAGTTTCAACCAGCACAATATACCTAGTTACTAGAATCATAAATTGTTAAATTTAAACGACTTCTTGTCTGAATAGGAACGGAACATGTATGTGTGTCATTATTGCCATGGTTATGCAGACCACCTTGATGGATTAACTTTATGTTTTGCTTAACCCTAGTACAGGGCTTGGGCAGGAGGGCGCCACCCGTAGCCAACTCACATTTAAATATAGCTTTCTTCCTCACCGTGCTGTAAAAACACGATGCAGGTGGATATCACATAGGTCACATACTAATAGGCCTAGAACGGTTATATGGTGAGCGACAGGTTATCTAGTGCCGGACAGTGATCAACAATCATAAAATATTTTGTGTCAATACTCTAAACATTTTTACAACATGCCGGATATTACGTTTGTTTTCCCTCGGCTTCTAAATGTGAAATAATGACTTTATTAAATAAATCATTATTATTACACTGGCCTACGATGTGTCGTTTTCCTAGGGCAACATTTGTTTTTTCCCCCATAACTTTGTGAAATATTGATAATAGATGTTATCACGGCTCTGAACTGGTTTCCCGAGTGTGAGAAACCTATAAGTAGACACCAAAAACCACATCTCTACGTTATTTGGAAGCAAAGTTATAGCACATTGGCTCGCAGTGGCGGCCATTTTGGATTTTGTCCTACAGCGGCAAACGCACAAGGTGAAATTCAAGGGAATTTAAGTATGTTGCTCAGGTGGGTTTTAATACACCGAAATGATGTTTTTATGTTCATTGTAAGCCAAGCCGTGATGTAAAGTTGTGACATTTTCACTAATTTTGGCGGCCATTTTGTTTTTGAATTTTGAGAAGGAAAAAGACAAAATAGAGCTTGGCATGGGGCAGATTTGGAATCAGCGTTCCCAAATTTTGTAAGAGCAACTGCATGCCAAATTCTACTAAAAAATGCCTTACCAAGTCAGAAATTTCGAAAATGGGCCCTGACTATTGCCACATATTCAGCATTACACTGGGGGCGATAACCTCCCAGACCTGAAAGAGTAGGGTGGAGTACATCTTTAATACTCTTTGGACTCGTGTGGGCGCGGATGTGAGAGAGTTATTTCTATAAACTAACTGTTACTCCGGAATTGCAATCAACACGGCAGTGTGATTAACACAATGTCTCGCGACAAGTTGTGCTACTTGAAACTCTGATAAGTCTGGCCTTGTGGAGGCTACGGCGTGTCGACCCACACCTCACTAAAATAAACTCGTATTAAAAATAAAGCAACGAAGGATCTATTGTTGTATTTCAATTGATGCAATTATTCACATTATTTATTTTCCGATTATACTTTTGTTTAATATCTAATTATAGCGTGTGGCGATTAAAAATATCCTAAGAAAATATATCAGGATAACCTCTAGGGCACAAAAGTCATATTAGCGAAGTAATCAAAGGGTCAATTAGAGCGCCTGGCTACGTTGCATAACTTCCTTCCTGCTAACACTGGATGTTAACCCAATATCGCCTTACTGTTGCGCCATAGTCTTCAGCGCTTTCCCAATTTTAAATCAGCATTGGCTCAACGTCTATTGGAAACGCATTCGTTTCAATGTCCCACGCATTCGTTTCAAGGTCCCGATATTTATTTTGTTCTATCAACTCGAGGGACAAGCGATAGTTATGTTCTAAGCCATTCATTCACCTAAGTCTAATCACGACTCGTGATTGTTTTATAAACTAATGACGTCCAAATGACAAAAATATAACAAATCTGAGAACTCAAATTATGCCCATGAGACTAGCATTACTTTTTAAATACAAATGTAAAAAATGCTGTTAAGTGACACAAAAGTGATAGTTAAACAGTGTGATCGTGCTTGCGCGAATATAGAAGGAAAACATTAATAAAATAATAGTACAATAATTTCCAGAACTTTAAGCTAGCAAACACGAAACATTAACCCAATGCTGATACATTGACCCAATGTTGATATAATGTTGGCCCGTCGTTTGCGATGACGGCCCAGCATTAAACCAACACCGGCTCGGCGTCTCATTTTGCTGATAATTCAGCCACATGATGGTAATTCTCTAACACAGTAGGTGTTGACACTAGTTGAGTTGTCATGAGTCGCACTTCTCGGCAAAACTGTTACCAGCTGTACTCAGGTTACACCAGACCGCGGGAGTAAATCAAGGGTGTATACAAGTAACAACAAGTAACAAGTATATAAGCACACACCAATCTGTGAATTGCTCCAACTTAGCAGGAGAAATCTTGTTACAACTATTATTTGGATTACACATCACAGTTTTATTTAATATTGATGGCCATTAGTCATTTAAATGAGTATTTTTACATAACTTAAATAAAACCTTTTAATATAATTTTGGTACTAGGCCTATATAAGTTTATTATTATTATTATTAATATTATAATACACATATAAATAAACATAGATCGGGTTAAACTCCACTGCAATGACAAAAGGGATCATCACTTATGCGTTTAATAGCGCTAAAAAAATAAACATGGATAAAAAAAGTAAATTCCTTTATCAATTCCGGGCATTTTTTGTCAATTCCAATTCAATTCCAATTCCTTATTTTTCAATTCCAATTCCTAGTCCAATTCCTGGAATTGAGTCAGGAATTGAGCTCAATTCCCATTCAATTCCGGAATTGACCCCAACTCTGGTAGTAGTGGTAGTAGTAGTAGTAGTAGTAGTAGTGGTAGTGGTAGTGGTAGTGGTAGTGGTAGTAGTAGTAGTAGTAGTAGTAGTAGTAGTAGTAGTAGTATTAGCAGCAGCAGTAGTAGTAGTAGTAGTAGTAGTAGTAGTAGTAGTAGTAGTATTAGTAGTAGTAGTAGTCGAAGTGTTATCATAAAAATAAAATGGTCACTCAGGGATGAGTTGTAATAAACATACATATATAAAATACAAATTAAGTCGTAGTTTTGCCTACTTGGACCACATTGGGCTAACTGAACATAATTGAATTCGGCCACCATAGGACTATTATTTACAAATGTTCACAGGGTCGCCAATTGTGACTCACAGTGGCCCAAACCATTTACAGTCAGTTTTAAAATGTTTTTAAACTACTCATTCAACATTCACAGTTTTTTACCAATAACATATGTTTGCCAACTTGGGCCTCATTCAGTTAATTGGACCTTTGACACGCCATAGTTACTGACTAATCACTGAATGTTTGGATAACGTTGACGATACAATAGTGTAGATAATAATGTCATATTGGTGATAATACCAAATAGGGTATCATATAAGCTCTCTGATAATACAGTGGTAAAAATACAACCAGGACCTGTAGTTCTGTACCCAACCTGTCGTCAAGGGATATGTAGGGCTCAATAAGTGTACTCCGCCCAGTGCGCAGATATATTTCACCTTGCCCAGACACTGCTTGTTGAAGAATTAAGAGATGCCGAATCCACCCTCGACCCCATGCACCCCCTGCGTCACTGACAAACTTATTTTCCCACCCTTGTCTACAGACCACTACCATACATGCAGTTCCTTACTCTGGTCTTTAATTTAATACATTTAATACTATTGTTTTTTTTCAGATTGTAACAAAACATGCCCCAGTGGGGTGGAACTCAACAAAGCTTGCACTTATTGTAACTGTAGCGGGACATCTTACAATGGTACTGTTTTGTCGACGAGAGGAGGACCTATTGCTGACGTCAGAGTTTACGTGGTTGGACAAGAGTGGGAGCCTTTGGTAATCACAGATCGTGCTGGGAAGTTCATGGTGACTGATGATTTATGTCCAGATGCAAACTTGACATTCAAGGTGGAAGGATTTGCGACAAAAACCAAAACTGCTGGAAGTATTGCCACAGTCCAGTTGGAACCCATAGGTATACAGAATAATTATATAAATATTATAATGCTTAATTTTAAAGTTTATTAGCAGTCACTGCTATATTTGCGTGTGTGCAACATATTTCCAAGAACCATGGGATATTGCCCACTGATGAGCCGCCTTCTGCCATGTTTGTACAGCATTATTATATCCAGCACTAAATTGCGAACGTCTTGTCCTAGCTATGTATTATAAACACTGGCAGTGAAGGCTATCAGGTTTTAAATGTATAGTCAACTGTCAAAATACATGGGGCATGAGGTATCCGTGGATATTAAAAAAATGACATATCACACCACACCCACAGTTATCAGCCAAGATAATACTACTATATGCGAACCAAAGCTGCATGAAGAGCAAGTTCCAATAACATAGAATGGCTATATACTTGAGCAAAATCTATGAGTAAATAATTCACCAATGCTCTCAGTTGGGCTTTGGGTGGAGACACAAACTGTTATGTTACCGTGGGGTGCTAGGAAAAGTTGACCCCCGCGCATATTGACCGGGAGAGCTTTCACAGCAAACACGTGACACTCACCAGATTTTGGTTTAATGTTGGGCCGGCGTAGCAGACGTTGGTCTAACACTGAAACAGCATTGGGTCAATGTCTCGTTGGAGTAGTATCCATATTCTTGTAATCAGTTTAATTACCGAGATGAATGCCATCAACCTGTATTATACTGCAGGCTTACACGTGACAGTCCTACGCTACACTCCTGTTATGTCACCAGTGTCTCTATTCAGACACTGGTATTAATCACTGGCTTATAATCACCACCAGGGGTCAGAGCTTTCACAGCCACTGTCTGTACTGCTGTGTCCAGGTGTGTGGAAAACCCCCACTTGTTTCAGAACTGTGACCTCACAGAGTGAAAAATAAACCAATTCATGACATTAGCATTAACACTTTTGCAAATGAGATAAAAATATACCATATATAGTAAACATTGTGCTTTAGTTCATACCTTTGAAGACTCCATTAAAATAATTATAAATAAAATAAAATTGCAACTGGAACACTCTTGAATACCCTCTAGCTTGTATAATTGGCACTGTATGTACAGATTCCCACATTTTGGCAAATGTGCATATAAACACAACTGACCAATCAGGATATACCTCACGGCTCATGCATTTATAAATTGCCGGCTGCTGGTTGGCAGGCGATGACGTAGCAGTTGACAGAGACCCATGGTGTTGAATAAAAGCAAATGCGATGAACAAGTTCAGTGGGTGACTTACTGTGGCACTCACTGATAAGTCAGTGAAGTCTTACGCATGCCGATTTCGCAGTTGACTGGATCTTTAATGTGTGTTTATGTGAAATATGGAAATGTTTTTGTGACTATTTCAGTAGACATTGATTCATCCAAGTTCTTACGATAACATTGTAAACATGTTTTATTGTTATTTAGTTTATTATTGGTTATATTTTATTTTACTTTGGTATTGTTTTTTTTCACATTAACAGAGCTCCCTCACTTCATTACAAATCCGAATAACACCGCCGCTTTCGTGGGAGATAGTGTGACATTTGTCTGTATGGCCATAGGAAACCCAGATCCCTCGGAATACGAATGGTTAGCATTATATTTTTCCTAATAATTGATAATACAATATTGTTTACCCCTCAGTATTGTATGATACAGTATGGTACGATATGCTACGGTATGGTACCTCACTGTATGGTATGGTATGGTATGGTATGGTATGGTATGGTATGGTATGGTATGGTATGGTATGGTATGGTATGGCATGGCATGGCATGGCATGGCATGGCATGGCATGGCATGGCATGGCATGGCATGGCATGGCATGGCATGGCATAGCATGGCATGGCATGGCATGGCATGGCATGGCATGGCATGGCATGGCATGGCATGGCATGGCATGGCATGGCATGGCATGGTATGGTATGGTATGGTATGGTATGGTATGGTATGGTACAGTATGGTACAGTATGGTACAGTATGGTACGATACGCTACGGTATGGTACCTTACTGTGCTGTGCTGTGCTGTGCTGTACTGTATGGTATGGTATGGTATGGTATGGTATGGTATGGTACGGTACGGTACGGTACGGTACGGTACGGTACGGTACGGTACGGTACGGTACGGTACGGTACGGTACGGTACGGTACGGTACGGTACGGTACGGTACGGTATAGTAAGGTACTGTACAGGTACAATACAGAACGGTAATTTACGGTATGGTACTGTACAGCACGGTACAGTGTGGTACGGTATGGTATCCTAGGCTATGGTATGGTATGGTATGGTATGGTATGGTATGGTATGGTATGGTATGGTATGGTATGGTATGGTATGGTATGGTATGGTATGGTATGGTATGGTATGGTATGGTATGGTATGGTATGGTATGGTATGGTATGGTATGGTATGGTATGGTATGGTATGGTATGGTATGGTATGGTATGGTATGGTATGGTATGGTATGGTATGGTATGGTATGGTATGGTATGGTAAGGTATGGTTCGGTATGGTACAGTATGATGCGGCATGGTGGTATAGTATGGTATGTAGGGTATGGTACGGTACGGTACGGTACGGTACGGACGGCATGCATGGCATGGCATGGCATGGCATGGCATGGCATGGCATGGCATGGCATGGCATGGCATGGCATGGCATGGCATGGCATGGCATGGTAATGGTACGGTACGGTACGGTACGGTACGGTACGGTACGGTACGGTACGGTACGGTACGGTACGGTACGGTACGGTACGGTACGGTACGGTACGGTACGGTACGGTACGGTACGGTATGGTATGGTATGGTATGGTATGGTATGGTATGGTATGGTATGGTATGGTATGGTACTGTACTTTAAGGTTCGGTACTCTACGGTACGGTATGGTATAATACCGTACCATATGGTACTGAGTGCGACCAGGCTTTTCCTGGAGATAAGTCGGTGCTAAGTCATTCAGAATTTCGAAAGCCTGAATTCAAAATTCTTAAATTTTTAGCACCGACCAACCTCCAGGAACTGATTGAAAAACGTTGTCGCACCCGCCGACGGTATTGATATTAATGTCAAATTAATGTGATTGAATATTCCAGTACAATCACAACTATCTGAGAGCCGCATTATCTTCTGTGAAACGCAGGGACGTCACTCGGTGAAAACAAGGTTATATAAAACCCCCTCCCCCATAATTCATTCTGTGAAACGCAGTGACGTCACTCGGTGAAAATAAGGTTATATAAGAACCCTACCCCATACTACATTGTATTAGTCAGCGGGGTGAAAACAAAGGAGGTCGAGGTCATTGAGTTTCACAGAATAGATCTTACTGAGAAAATCCAGGTCTACGTATTTTCTATGACGGTGCGGCATTATTTCAGGTTCAAAGATGGAGATGTACTGGAAGATGAAGAATTCAACACAATAACATTCGATAATTTAGCAAGCGGGGAGGCCGGAGCGTACCAGTGTAGAGCGTCGTCAACAGCTGGGAAGACCTTCTCTAAAAAAGCCACGCTCATTGTCAGTGGTGAGTTTAATTCTACTGATTAAATAGTTCACCCGATGTTCCTTCCCTGGAGGGTCAACGCCTCGGGTTTGAACGTTTTTTCCTATTCAATTGTTTTTTTTTATTGGCCGTTGCCATTGTCGCATTACATGTCACAGAACATGTCTCCATCTATCCCAGCTGTTTCTGGTATAAAATCACTTTCTGAATCGTTTTCGAAATTTTTCATGGACAAATTCGAGAAAATACGTATGAATTTTACCAACGACGTTCATAGTATGCCGGACATTAAATCTCCAACAGTAAAATCACGTATGACTTGTTTTGAGCCGTCTACTGCTGATGAAGTGAGGGAAATAATTATATATTCACCTAGCGAAATGTGCGATCTTGATCCGATATCTACTGAATTGTTAAGATCTTGCTCAGATGTTTTGTTGGCTCCAATCACACTTATGGTTAATTTATCTTTGACAGGAGTTTTTCCAGACATCTTTAAAACATCACATGTCATGCCTCTACTCAAAAAGCCATCTTTACCGAAAGACGACATGAAAAATTACAGACCAGTGTCAAACCTAAACTTTGTATCGAAAATAATAGAAAAAGTTATAGTAAATCGAATTCGTTCACATCTTTAAAGAAACGATTTATCAAATCAGTATCAGTCAGCATACAAAAAATTTCATTCTACTGAAACTGCCTTACTGAAAGTTGAAAATGACGTTATTTTGAATATGGACGAGGGAAGGGTCACTTCACTTACTCTGTTAGATCTGTCTGCTGCTTTCGACACTTTGGACCACAGCAGTATCACCAATCTCCTGTCGACTTGGTATGGTATCGATGGCATCGTCCTTTAGTGGTTTGTATCTTACCTATCAGATCGTAAACAGAAGGTGAAACTAATGGACTATTTATCCAGTCCAGTCGACGTTGCGTGTGGGGTTCCCCAAGGACACCCAGATATATTTATCTTTTTCGCTAAAAAATCCCGATATTTATTTACAAATCCCGACAAAATGTCTTCAGGACGTGTCTTCGTGGATGGCATCAAGGAAATTAAAGCTTAACCCTGATAAGACCGAATTTATATTAATTGGATCTAAAGTGCTGCGTGAAAAAAATTCGACATGTTTTCCAACAAGATTGATGGCACAGGAAGTAACTTCTTCTCCATCTGCTAAAAATATTGGCGTGGTCTTTGACAGTGCTTTAAATTTTAAGAGTCATATATCTGATATATCTCAAGCTTGCTACTATCATATACGTGACATGCGTAGAATAAGGCGTTTTTAACACCATCTGTTGCTAAAACAATTACAACTTCGGTGATCGGTAGCAAGCTGGACTATTGTAAATCTGTCCTGTTCAACGTAACCTAAAAGGAGATATCAAAGCTGCAGAATGTACAGAACTGTTTGGCGCGGGTTGTAGCAAAGTCTCCTAGTTTTTGTCACATAACTCCTCTTTTAAAATCTTTGCACTGGTTACCTGTTCGTTACAGGATCAAATTTAAATTGTGTTCCCTGACCTACCAGGCTCTGACCAGTGTACAACCAGTATATATTCGAAACATGCTTCAGCCATTGTGAAAGGTACGGACACTTCGTTCCAGTGATCTAGATCAGCTGTATGTTCCACGGGTCAGCACCGCGGTAGGCAGCAGGGCCTTTTCTGTTGCTGCACCTAAACTTTCCAACGAACTTCCTTTAGAAATTCGCTCTGCGAAAGCACAAATTAGTTTTCGGAAGAAATTGAAAACGTATTTTCTTGGTCAGGCTTTTCCGACTTGAATCCCCGGTGGTCCGGTTGGCCCAGACGACAAACACAAATGGTTTAGGAACTATGATTCGGATATCGATTATGTTTGTGGCGCCTCTGAGCTCCGATCACCAAGGATTTAGGCGCTATAGAAGTTTATTATTATTATTATTATTATTATTATTATTATTATTATTATTATTATTATTATTATTATTATTATTATTATTATTATTATTATTATTATTATTATTATTATTATTATTATTATTATGTAGCGTTGCGCCGATGGTTGTCACTATCAGCTCCACGGGCGACGATGGTTGTCACTATCAGCTCCACGGGCGCCGATGGTTGTCACTATCAGCTCCACGGGCGCCGATGGTTGTCACTATCAGCTCCACGGGCGCCGATGGTTGTCACTATCAGCTCCACGGGCGCCGATGGTTGTCACTATCAGCTCCACGGGCGCTAATGATTGTCACTATCAGCTCCACTGGCGCCGATGGTTGTCACTATCAGCTCCACGGGCGCTAATGATTGTCACTATCAGCTCCACGGGCGCCGATGGTTGTCACTATCAGCTCCACGGGCGCTAATGATTGTCACTATCAGCTCCACGGGCGCCGATGGTTGTCACTATCAGCTCCACGGGCGCTAATGATTGTCACTATCAGCTCCACGGGCGCCGATGGTTGTCACTATCAGCTCCACGGGCGCTAATGATTGTCACTATCAGCTCCACGGGCGCCGATGGTTGTCACTATCAGCTCCACGGGCGCTAATGATTGTCACTATCAGCTCCACGGGCGCCGATGGTTGTCACTATCAGCTCCACGGGCGCCGATGGTTGTCGCTATCAGCTCCACGGGCGCTAAAGGTTGTCACTATTAACCAGCTCTATGGGTATCAATGGTTATCACTATCAGCTCTACAGGCGCCGGATGTCTTTAGACCTCAGAATCTGACGTCCGTAGACGTCAGATTCTGATTCTAAAGACGGCCCCTGCGCTGAAAGAATTAAAAATATTAATATGGCCGTAGATCCATAACATGGGTAGATATTCAAATAAATCGTAAATAGCTAACTAAGACATCTGTGATGCTTTCAAATTAAAAACAACTTTGGTCTCCATGGTTTACACAGATATATTTCAGTGTTGTAAGGGTTAATACGATGTACTTAATATGTAATTGACAGAGAATAGTGAGGACACGTGTGACGCTGATCCTGTGCCTCACATGACGAGTATAGACGCACCCTGTACAACTCAGGATGGAGCAGCACAGGTAGATGTTGGACGCTGTAAAGATGAGAGGTGTAGACTACGTAACCCCACAGGAGAAGAGGAGGACGAGATGTGCTGTGGACCGACTGAGACAGAAACAATAGACGTGCTTTGTGATGGAGAAGTCAGCTATACACTATCCAGAGTGACTGTTTGTGGGTGTACAGAATGTGCTGTCACTGACGAGATCGTGCTGGAGGTGACAGTGGTGGAGACGCTAGCAGCAGTGGATGAGGACACTACCCCCACACAAACACCTGTGGAGGGCATAGAGGTGCATGTGATGGGACAGATGAACATCACAGATGACATGGGACAGGTCACCTTTCAGCTTCTCCCCGATGCCGCGTCATTCTCCGTCAATGTACGGTCATCTGCCTCTCAAGACTACAGTTCACAAGTCACTGTGATCCACGTGGAGGAGGGTACAACCGAATATGAGGACACCGTCATTGTCACACATCGCCCGACACCCAGGAAAGTGAACGCTTCTGAACCACAAACCCTGGCTGTAACCGGTAACTCAGACCAGCCACCAGCTGCTGATATAGTCATGCCTGCTAATGCCATATTTGACGAGACCGGTAATCCAATCGAAGGAGATGTGAACGTATTTTTAACATTCTCAGATCCACGGGACGAAAGTTCATTCAGTTCTGTACCAGGAGAGTTCACTTCCCAGAACGACGAGGGTCAGACTAGACAACTGGAGACATATGGCGTGATTGGTATGGAGATCGAAACAGAGGACAATCAAACCGCTTACTTTTCAGGCACCCTGGACATAGATGTGAACAATGAAGAACTAGGAATTAAAGACGGAGATGATGGGAAGCCAGAGGCAATGCTATGGACTTTGGACGAGCATGGAGAATGGAAAGAATCAGGCAAGTTGGAGCATTCCTCTGGGGCACGTGCCAACAGATTCAAAAGACAAAGCAACAGCGGAAGCTCAGCAGCTACTAAAATCCCCACAGGGGTACCTTATGTGAACATTGATAAGCCACTGTACCGTAATAGGCAATGCCATGTTGCTGTGTATGTGTATACAGATGATAGTCTTGTGGAAGGGCAGTCAGGGCAGGAGGTAAGAATATACACCAAGTCTGGAGGGCGCTATTTAGGATATTCTATAAGCTATTCAGATCACAACGGTAGACTATGCATGAATGTAGCATGTGGTTACGAACACGAGATTATCGTGATGCAAAGAGGTGGCAAAGTAAAGGCGACAGAAGAACACCATCTGCCCGACGGCTGGACATTTCGAAACTCACATCAGAACACTAAGATAACCTTCGACACGGATGACATCAGTAGCATCACGGACGGTTACGGTCCAATACATCGCTATACGTCCAGAACGTGCTACTACAGCTCCTCGGATCAATACCACTTTCAGTTCCATCTGGTCGGAGGCAAGTGGCCGGGTAAACATTCTCCAGTTGAAACACTTCCTGGGAGAAAACTCAGTTGGTTCAACAAGTGGATGCACCCTTACTACACATGGTACACACCATACAAGGCATGCTCTATAACAGTGAAATTGAGGCATTTGGTGAGTATATGATATAAACAGGTTAGCTGTGCAAATGGTTTGTTGAGTAACAAAAGTATTGTGACAATGTTGTAGTTATTTTGCTTAATTATCTTGTTTTAATTCACGTAAACAGCATAACACTTCACGTGGATTTCTTTGTTATTTTTTTTTTAAATGCTGTCAAACTTTTATCATTAAGGCAAGATAATGCTTATTTGAAAAAATATACAAATAAATAAAGAAACAAATAAATAAATACTTATTTATTTACAATCACTCTGATATAAATAAACAGATAAATACTTTAGTATGTTAATAGTATGCATTCTTGGCAGAATAAAAATAAGTAGCAAACTTAGTGTCAAGTGATGTACACGTTAATTTTATAAGTTGGTTATATATGCTTAAGATGACATGAACAGCATGTTAGACACATCAATAATCATACATAATACCTAAATAAAATGGTTCTTACATGTAGGTGATCACCATTTAATTTATATCTTGTAAGCCTACGCATGTTATGTATTTCTCTATTATGTACGTAGGATGGATACAACGATTATACAGACCAACGTATAATTGCTAGAAGTTACTTCGACAGCAACAGAGAAGAATCGTATGGGTCGTTCAATGGCAGGTTTCAGCCGGTTCATTGGTGGTATAACAATGGCGATGAGTATGCATGCTTGCTGGTGAAGTGTCCAGGGGACATAGTGACCGGGAACACTTTATATGAAAGACAACCGACATATGTGATACTGACGCTGCCAAACTCTGAAACTTTACAGTGTAGATTTAAACAAACGTGAGTACAGCATAAGTAAAACCCGAATGAGCTCATGTTTTGTTCACAAACATAGAGACGATGTTGGTGAAAATAACAATGACGAGTCCTGAAAGCGACTCAATTTCACTGTTGTGTTAAAATGAACAACACCAGTCCTACTTGTGCGTTATGTGTAATATAATCCGCTCTCAGGCTTTTATTTTATATTTTTATTGGATGTTTTTCAATATTATCGGACGTATACATTATAGTCTGCGATACAAATGCAACCAGAACTCACTGTTGCTGTTATCTGATATAGTGATGATGCTGCTAGTATATCGTTTGAATGATAAAATACAACTTTTATCTGTGATTTGTAATTGACAATATCTGGCCTCGCATACACATGATACATGTATGTGGTGATAATGAATGGGCACTGAGTAAATCTTATGTTGTTGTATGATGCACACTGCCAAACAAAAAATGGTTGACCCATTTTGGTTGTTTGTTTCTTCTGTGACATTATATGGTATATTTAGTTTTGCACATGTTTATAATAGCTACCAGCAAGGATGTCCAGGGAGCTCAATAGCTTAGCATGGGATTCGAATTTAGAATGCAATTCTGTCTCTGGTAAAATATCATATCGTTTGATTTCATTATAATAATATTAATGTGAAATCATTATGTTACTAGTATACATACAATAATATTGTCTATGTGACTGCCATACAGTTATTAGTAGGCCTGCGTTAATACGCTTAAAACAGTCAACTATCGTGTTATTTTATCTCACAGCAATCAGGAGAAGATGGGAGACGCAAATGAAGACAATTTTATGGCTGAGAATCTCTACGTGTTCAAGTGAGTGCACAAATAATCACCCCTTATCCGCTAAGATATCTTATTTAATTTTCCACCCACTTGAATTTGTATCTCTCGACAGCGACCCACAATTTTAAATGGAAGAAAATTACTCGTATTTTTTAATTTAAGACCAAACATTAAACCAGAACATTTGCAAATCTTGATGCTCGAACACAGATTTAATTCCCAATAACTGTGTTTTTGTCTGCTAAGACAATAGATACAATTGACGATAGTCGCGCTTAGAGCTGGAAGGGTTGGTTTGTATTCTTGTCTTGAGAAGAGTATCATTCCATATCGCACCCTGTGGAATAACATGATTAAAGGGACGTGTGTCACAATATATCATGTCAATAATGTGTCATTCTCCGCTAGCTCGTTTTTACTCAATTCTTGCTATTTGATTAATCACTGATAATAGACTATTAACCATTTAACCGTCGAGTTATCTTATTAAAATGCTCGTTCACTTGGAGTTGTATCCCGCTGTCGCGACCACAGCATCGAATGGGTGAAAATTACTTTTGCTTGCACATTTCTAGTCAAATAAGTTATTTTCTTTACCGCTTTGCCCCAAACTCGTTTTGAATTCTAAAGATCCCCTTTATGCTATCATATGTCAATGATTATAGTCGTTACTGTTTGGGTCAAATGGTTAAATGTGAACTACTCGCGGTCGATAATGTGTATTTTTGTTGTAGCAATTCTACTTTTATGCCAGACGATGGATCTGGATCTGGTGAAGTGCCTACGTCTACACCAGCTTGGGAAAACCCTACCACACAAATCGACGTCCAAGATACAACTAATACGACGAATACTACTACTACGACTACTACGACTACAACAACGCCTGCTTGGGTGAACCCCACCACCCAAGAGGAGCAGAGCGACCAAGAAATCATGTTTGAATCTGTCACTAACAGGAAAGTTGAGTTTAGTTTCCACGATATCAACCCGAGCTGTCCCTGGTGCTCTCACAATGCCGGCATCAACGTCTACACCAGTCATTCCCGACTCTGGGCCAAGACGTACGCTCTGAGATACTGCAATGCATACAACCCGTTCATGGAAATCGAATGCGGCTTCTGATCGCAACCCAGCGAAGACAAGGCATCAACCCTATGTTGGTGTAATGTTCGGCGAGCATCGCAGACTCTGGCCCAACATTTAAATAACATAGGGTCGATATCTCGTATTGATTTGAACTATCAATTCAACTTTCGTGAACATTTTCTAAAACAATAATTGCACTATGGTTTGCTTCAGCAGATCCTGAGAGAAGTTTTTTTTCAATTTTCGAAGTTAGATCATTTGGCAGGTAATACAATATAAAAATGGCAGGTATCATTTCACCATGACCATGGAACAAGAATTAAATTACATCCCAAATAGTCTAACCTCGAAAATACACAACGAAATTCCACCAAATTTTCAGGGATATAGGGAAAAGATGAAAATAAGATACAAGAAAAACAGCACACAAAACGTTTAAACAGCAGCCGATAAAAAATGAAAATAGGCTACTCCCAGGATTTGGTGAAGCAGACTGTAATTATTTTATTTGTTTTGCTGATGGTAAATAATTGTAAAGTGATATAATAATATTTGTGTAGTAATGAAGCCTTATAATAATGATGCGTCTTGGTGATAAATTAGTCCGACATTTACGAACAGCTAATCTGTTCGACAGTATTTTATCATATTCTAGTAAAGAGGTAATTGAGACACCAAGAGTATGTTTCGCGATGACTATACTATTTTAATACATTTTACTTTTGAAAAATTTGTATTGTCTGAAATAATTTAAAATGGGACCAAACAGACGTTTTTACAATTAATGGTTATGACTTAATGAAAATAATACTATGTATGCTGTGCTATACATGAGTAGCCTCTAGGCATAAGTTGTCGGTCTATGTAGGGACTCTTGGCATTATTTCGGTCTAAATTATCGATCACGCCTCAAAGCGGCCTTTCGTATTAATGACAACTAATTTAATTATCCACACCTGAGGATTGTGGAACAATTTGTCATCAATCTTCTTTAATCTATGGCAAATTTCTTTATTTATCAGGTAAATTCATCCACTTCAAGTCGAGAATTATGACAACAATTCGCGGCTTGCAGAGGATGAGAATGACAATGGTAAATTCAAGTTAAAAAAATGTGAAACCACATGATTTGACAAAATCAGCAGCGCCTGACAATAACCAATTTTCGAAGACATTTTCAAGGCATGCAATCGTGGCATCACCCCTGGCAAAGTCTCGCAACCGATTCTACTGTGCAAGATATAGCGCCCCCTGGATATGAAAGGGTAGCTAATACAGCCTTTCATATCCAATTTATCCCACTCGCTGTAACCTTGTTTCTTAATCACGTTTATTATATCACCGTAGTCAAAAGGCATGATGAGTCGTGGCAGAATGTGACTAACTTTATTGCGTACAAGAAAGTCTGCAGCTAAAAATTGGCGGGTTCATGAGCATGATCAATCCTAAATAAATTCTGTGCGTTTTTAGAATGAGATTCTATCATTTAAAGATACCAAAAATGGTGTTTATGTCAGACTACTGAACATGCTGAAAGGACTATAATTCTGACCTCCACTATATCAGTATCTCCGATATTTAAGTCGCACTATGTTGTTTTTTATATTATATGTATCATGACAGATATACTCTTTATTATTTATGTTATTTGTTATCATTATCATGGTAATGCTATTCTTATGATTTTCTTTATCCCGTGTGCGGTTTGATGTGTTTGAAAATAAGTGGATAAATTCAGCGTTAAATTATTATTATAATTGCAGTATAAACTACTAATGGTTTCTTTTATGACTCTCAGGTGAATTCTTGAGATGATATGTAGAGCTGTCAGATTGTCTACTGGAAATAAATATCTAGTAATAATAATTGTTATAATAATAATTTTAATAATAATGATATCGAACCATATAAGTTGGTAATTACTTTTTTCGTGGTTAATACCGCCCTACCAGGCAAATGCAGAAACTACTTACTCTTTCAGCAAACAGTTGTGTGTAGGGCAGTTACTGGCTTAGGCCTGTATAGGGCAGTTACTGGATTTGGCCTGTGTATGGCAGTTACTGGCTTTGGCCTGTGTAGGGAAGTTACTGCTTTTGTATGTGTAGGGCAGTTACTGGCTTTGGCCTGTGTAGGGCAGTTGCTGGCTTTGACCTGTGAAGGGCAGTTACTGGCTTTGGCCTGTGTATGGCAGTTACTGGCTTTGGCCTGTGTAGGGCAGTTACTGGCTTTGACCTGTGTAGGGCAGTTACTGTTTTTGCCTGTATAGGGAAGTTACTGGCTTTTGTCTGTGTAGGGCAGAACAGTGATTACGAGAAAATGTATTGACTGTATTTGCATCTTTATTCTGTTTATTTTATCACCATAGTAAAAATTAGATATGAAATATGCCTTTAGTTCTTGAATATGACGTTCAGCAATTGTAAATCCCAAATCTACCGAATTCCATAAGTCTATTAATTATGCCTAAAGTTATTGTGTTATTCATTTTGACGTGATATGGTAAGATGTACACATGCAGTGGCTGTGATAAGTATAAACACGACTATTCAATGAGATATGAATAGTGCATTTTATGTATTTTTTTCATTTGATAATTTGAGTGATGTGCTATATCTGTATCAATATTATGAAATATAATATAATAGTGCTATAAAACGATTGAGTTTATTTTGAAATGATAACATACGTTAATAAGCCAAATCACAACCACATTATCCTAGTACTTTTAAATAGTCCGTATTTTTTTTATCCAGGACAGCACAAGTCCAAATTAATTTCAGCAATTACCATATTACAAACAATTTATTGGTATTAATTTCCACAATTGTCAAATTTCAGTTTGTCTTTTAATACATTCCTCTCTGAAATGTGTTGATCGGGTAAAGCATAGAAATTGAAAAAATAACTGTGAAATGAGATATAGCGGGTGTTGCTATTGGCACATATAGAGGTATATTTGGTATTTGTCTACATACTGGCGGTTACTAATTTTCGCAACAATACAAATATTGTCATGTTGTAAAAATATTCAACTTCCGAATAGACAATTTTAGAAAGAATGGTATTTTTGTATGTGTTTTTATTATCACATGTGGCATCGAGAAAATATTTTTGTCAGTTATCAATAATATGATACTGGTCATAATTAACCTCTGGGCCTGGAAGGGTTACGCCTCTTAAATCTTAAGTGGATGTCGTGGGGACGGTGAAGTTAACTTTTCTTTCAAGATTACGACATAACCTACCGTGTTCTGAGGCCATATTAAATAAAAGTGTAGTACAGTATATTGTACAAATGAAAACTGGGCGCTTTTTCAACGTGGAAACTGCGATATGACGTTAATAGGCCTTTGAAAATAACGGTTATTATAATTATAGTTTGAACGAAAAACATTCCATTTTACTTGGAAATGCTCCTCGCCGTGGTATCGTCTCAGGCAACCTTCACATACGAACCATATATGTGAGCCCGCCAGAAAACACGAGACGTTCACCCAACGCTGGCTTCGTGTTGTAGCACCGGCATTGTTTCTACAAATATGGGACTGGAGATTATCTTAACTTTTCCTCACCTTGATTAGGATGATTGGAAAATTTATGAGCATCCTAATTTTTCTGGCTAGAACGACCTCACCATTAAGGAAGAGGTTTTTTTCTAACATAACTTTTCTGATATAAATGAGAGGATATTAAGATAATCATAGTTTTAAGATGCGTATTTTTAAGATTTGTAGTTTTAAGATTTGTAGTTTTGAGATTTGTAGTTAGAATACATCAGAGATTGATTATGGACTTTGCTTAGGATGACTTACACATATCCAGCTACTATACTATTTAACTCGTTAAACGCTAAGCAAGAATATAGTCTGGTTAAATCACAGATATTGGAAATGAAATGAGAGTTTAAATGTTACTATTGCCAAATGGTTGGTCTCAAATCTGCGGTTTTTTACTCACTTGGAGTTGTGGGTCGCGATAGCGAGACAACATCGAGTGGGTTATACCTTGAGCAATAATTACTCACCTCATGTACTTTATTAATTCACCAAACAAAAAGTGTGTATAATATTAGAAGGATCTCGGATTGGAGGGGTATTATTTCTGAGACAGGCCAGATGTGATTAAGCCAGGATCGGGATTGCACCAGCTGGGAAAGTGTTGATCAAAGATATGTCAGCCTCAGAGGCTGGTATAGACGGAAAGCAGAGGTAGGTCAGCCTCAGAGGCTGGTATAAATAGAAAGCAGAGGTAGGTCAGCCTCAGAGGCTGGTATAGATAGAAAGCTGAGGTAGGTCAGCCTCAGAGGCTGGTATAAATAGAAAGCAGAGGTAGGTCAGCCTCAGAGGCTGGTATAAATAGAAAGCTGAGGTAGGTCAGCCTCAGAGGCTGGTATGAATAGAAAGCTGAGGTAGGTCAGCCTCAGAGGCTGGTATAGATAGAAAGCAGAGGTAGGTCAGCCTCAGAGGTTGGTATAAATAGAAAGCTGAGGTAGGTCAGCCTCAGAGGCTGGTATAAATAGAAAGCTGAGGTAGGTCAGCCTCAGAGGCTGATATAAATAGAAAGCTGAGGTAGGTCAGCCTCAGAGGCTGGTATAAATAGAAAGCTGAGGTAGGTCGGCCTCAGAGGCTGGTATAAATAGAAAGCTGAGGTAGGTCAGCCTCAGAGGCTGGTATAAATAGAAAGCTGAGGTAGGTCAGCCTCAGAGGCTGGTATAGATAGAAAGCAGAGGTAGGTCAGCCTCAGAGGTTGGTATAAATAGAAAGCTGAGGTAGGTCAGCCTCAGAGGCTGGTATAAATAGAAAGCTGAGGTAGGTCAGCCTCAGAGGCTGATATAAATAGAAAGCTGAGGTAGGTCAGCCTCAGAGGCTGGTATAAATAGAAAGCTGAGGTAGGTCAGCCTCAGAGGCTGGTATAAATAGAAAGCTGAGGTAGGTCAGCCTCAGAGGCTGGTATAAATAGAAAGCGGAGGTAGATCAGCCTCAGAGGCTGGTATAGATAGAAAGCAGAGGTAGGTCAGCCTCAGAGGCTGGTATAGATAGAAAGCTGAGGTAGGTCAGCCTCAGAGGCTGGTGTAGATAGAAAGCAGAGGTAGGTCAGCCTCAGAGGCTGGTATAGACGGAAAGCAGAGGTAGGTCAGCCTCAGAGGCTGGTATAGATAGAAAGCAGAGGTAGGTCAGCCTCAGAGGCTGGTATAGATAGAAAGCAGAGGTAGGTCAGCCTCAGAGGTTGGTATAAATAGAAAGCTGAGGTAGGTCAGCCTCAGAGGCTGGTATAAATAGAAAGCTGAGGTAGGTCAGCCTCAGAGGCTGATATAAATAGAAAGCTGAGGTAGGTCAGCCTCAGAGGCTGGTATAAATAGAAAGCTGAGGTAGGTCAGCCTCAGAGGCTGGTATAACTAGAAAGCTGAGGTAGGTCAGCCTCAGAGGCTGGTATAAATAGAAAGCTGAGGTAGGTCAGCCTCAGAGGCTGGTATAAATAGAAAGCTGAGGTAGGTCAGCCTCAGAGGCTGGTATAGATAGAAAGCAGAGGTAGGTCAGCCTCAGAGGTTGGTATAAATAGAAAACTGAGGTAGGTCAGCCTCAGAGGCTGGTATAAATAGAAAGCTGAGGTAGGTCAGCCTCAGAGGCTGATATAAATAGAAAGCTGAGGTAGGTCAGCCTCAGAGGCTGGTATAAATAGAAAGCTGAGGTAGGTCAGCCTCAGAGGCTGGTATAAATAGAAAGCTGAGGTAGGTCAGCCTCAGAGGCTGGTATAAATAGAAAGCGGAGGTAGATCAGCCTCAGAGGCTGGTATAGATAGAAAGCAGAGGTAGGTCAGCCTCAGAGGCTGGTATAGATAGAAAGCTGAGGTAGGTCAGCCTCAGAGGCTGGTGTAGATAGAAAGCAGAGGTAGGTCAGCCTCAGAGGCTGGTATAGACGGAAAGCAGAGGTAGGTCAGCCTCAGAGGCTGGTATAGATAGAAAGCAGAGGTAGGTCAGCCTCAGAGGCTGGTATAGATAGAAAGCAGAGGTAGGTCAGCCTCAGAGGTTGGTATAAATAGAAAGCTGAGGTAGGTCAGCCTCAGAGGCTGGTATAAATAGAAAGCTGAGGTAGGTCAGCCTCAGAGGCTGATATAAATAGAAAGCTGAGGTAGGTCAGCCTCAGAGGCTGGTATAAATAGAAAGCTGAGGTAGGTCAGCCTCAGAGGCTGGTATAGATAGAAAGCTGAGGTAGGTCAGCCTCAGAGGCTGGTGTAGATAGAAAGCAGAGGTAGGTCAGCCTCAGAGGCTGGTATAGACGGAAAGCAGAGGTAGGTCAGCCTCAGAGGCTGGTATAGATAGAAAGCAGAGGTAGGTCAGCCTCAGAGGCTGGTATAGATAGAAAGCTGAGGTAGGTCAGCCTCAGAGGCTGGTATAGACGGAAAGCTGAGGTAGGTCAGCCTCAGAGGCTGGTATAGATAGAAAGCTGAGGTAGGTCAGCCTCAGAGGCTGGTATAGACGGAAAGCTGAGGTAGGTCAGCCTCAGAGGCTGGTATAGATAGAAAGCTGAGGTAGGTCAGCCTCAGAGGCTGGTATAGACGGAAAGCTGAGGTAGGTCAGCCTCAGAGGCTGGTATAGATAGAAAGCTGAGGTAGGTCAGCCTCAGAGGCTGGTATAGATAGAAAGCAGAGGTAGGTCAGCCTCAGAGGCTGGTATAGACGGAAAGAAGAGATAGGTCAGCCTCAGAGGCTGGTGTAGACGGGAAGCAGAGGTAGGTCAGCCTCAGAAGAGGCTGGTATAGATAGAAAGCAGAGATATGTCAGCCTCAGAGGCTGGTACAGACGGAAAGCAGAGGCAGGTCAGCCTCAGAGGCTGGTATAGATAAAAAGAAGAGATAGATCGGACTCAGAGGTTGGTTGGCCTATAGATAACATGCAAAAGAGGTTTGTAGATAAAGCTGGCAGATTTACTCGTGACTTTGACGAAATATAAACTGTTGTACTTATGAAGGCGGCACCGGAACGGATTATCTGTTGTGAGATTGTAACATCAAGATAAGTGCAATTCTAAACAACTGATTACGAACCGAAAAAATACTATTACAGAATTTAATCTAGATTAGATTTGCTTTTTTTCAGTCTCAGGTTCCGCAATTGAGAATGGAGACTTCAAGCTGTGGCTCACTCACTAGACGATTTTCTCACGCTGATCCAACTCAGCTGGCTCAACGTACGAAGACGTTGAGCCAGCTGTGTTGACTCAGAATGAGATCATCCCCCGTGTAGATGTCTTCCTGTAGATATCAGGCGGTGGATCAGCATTAATACAGCATTGGCTCAACATCTCGTTTTGACTGATGTGAGGTCACAAATAACCGAAAAAATCACCCAAACCCGAGATTTATGGAACGCACCATTAGATATCTGGGGGTGACAGGGCTAGAGTTTTTATTGATTGTCTCCTCAAGAATTTTTTTTCGGGGGGGGGGGGTGACGATGAACGTCGGACAAACTTTTTTATATTTTCGTCAGAGAACGGAAATATCAGATTTTGTCGTATGCCTTCCCTTTTTTTCCTATATGCCTTGTTTTCTGCCGACACTTTCAACAAACACCCCCCACCCACCCCCCCCCAGATATATAATGGTGCGTTCCTAAAATCATGGGTTGCCATCTAATTTCGATCAATATTAAGAACCATATTTATCATGATTATGTAACGTTACAATAACAATCAGGATAGAAAGGTTTGTTGTCAAGTTATAATATCAAATCATAATCAAAGAAAGCATCAGTAGTAAACAGGAGTTATACACACTGGTAAATAACTATCAAAGTCATCATCCTTAACAGCTCAACAGGCACGCGAGTCCTAACACCAGCATTCAGCCACCTGCTAAATAATAATCAAAGATATCACCAGCAACTAAGTAACACCAAAAAAATTCAATAGAGACGTACGCGAGATTCACATCAGTAACATATACGCGACATTTAACGCCAGAATTGTGGATACTGTCTAGCATTAATCAAATTACCATGTGTGAAATATACATCAGATTTAACACCAGTAAAATATACGTGAGCTTCAAATTGTGCATACTGCCAAGTATTAATCAACGATACCGCCAGTAGCACAGACGCGAACATTTTGTGTGCATTTGGTACATTGTGCGCACGAGAAAATGATTCTTATGGATATAGCGTTAGAAATTATCAAGTGAAACAACAGGAACACTTTAACATATGAATCATTCTTGGCATCAAATATTTGTATGTGGCCATGGTACCATGATGGTTAATACATTTACATTTGAACGTTCACAACCCCCCTCCCCGTATCCAGAAAGTCACACAAAGCTAATTATTTGTAACATCATTACAGGAGTGAAAAAAATTGTCATTTTACATTGGAGACCTCAGAAAAAATATTAATATTGAATTGTTCTTCACTTTCAACAAATAAAATTAGCTGACGTAGTTTACGTCTATAATTTTATGGAAGATAACTTGTCTTATTATAGATTCAAGTAATGTTGTTGCGCACGCAACGAAAACTGTTTATCAAAGTGAGAGATACGACCTGTTAAAAGCAATTAGGCGGGGGCCCTAGGGTAGTGGTTAGCACCGCTGCCTTTCACGCCAGAGTTCGGGGTTCGGTTCCCGGTCTCGGCGGTTTGAAAGAAACAAAAAATGTTTCTTCCCCATCCACGTGTGAAAGTCAGTATTGTGGGTAGCCTCCGTGACCGAGAGGTAGCGTGCTCTGCCACATACCGCCAGGCTCGAATTTCGAATCATGTGTCTGTAGGACAGTGTCATCTCAATCATCTCACCA
>OZ024916.1:9483414-9553414 GCA_964017125.1 Flabesymbios commensalis
AAAAAAAGAAACAAATAATTATGATAATTTAATTCTAAAATAATGTCGCACTTTATATTTTAATATATAAATAATTTTAAATTATCAGCTCACAAAATGGGTGTTTTAAGCATGGCTTGATAGCTAGCATGACACCTCGAACAATTGTGTAAAAAAACATTGTGCTACACTGTTTTGTTGCCAACATTGTTTAATGTTCAACATTGCTCAAACAGTGTTTTTTTAATGAAATAATATTGAAGTAGAAACGGTATGTTACTATGTGTGATAAGCTACCCATTTATTTAGGGCGGGGCCGCTGGTGCAGTGGTTACAGCTTCCTGCTTGGAAAGTCGGATTTCGCGGGTATGAACCCCACGGTGGCCTTCAAGTTTCACAGAAATACATTTTTGCTCCTCCTTGTAAAGATTTAATACTGTGGGGAGCCTCAGTGATCAACATGTAGCGTGCTCGGCCTCAGACGGCCAGGGCTCGAATTTCGAATCCTGTTTCTGTAGGGCATTGTCACCTCATTCATCCCACCATTATATTATTTTATTGACTCCGTGATTTATCAAGAAGAACATTAGATTTGTCCATCTTGACGTGGGGTCCATTCCAATCAACACGGGACGGGGGCCCTAGCGTAGTGGTTAGCACCGCTGCCTTTCACGCCAGAGTTCGGGGTTCGGTTCCCGGTCTCAGCGGTTTGAAAGAAACAAAAAGGTTTCTTCCCCATTCGCGCAAAATGAGCAGTCTCCCCACCTAAAATCCATTCTCATCTAAGGGGTTTTGTCAAGTTGAAAAAATCCAACGAACACTTTACGGACAATAAGCGGGTTTGGACCATTATTTACCAGTAAAACACACCACTACATTAGTTTCTTTGTCCAATCACGACATTTTGTATAGGATAAATCCCGAGGAGTTCTACTTTATTAGCTGTAAAAAAGATCAAGGCCTTTTTCACAGCTAATAAGGGAGAGCCCCGAGGGTTTTAACTGACTTAAAACACGCCCGACAAAAATGAGGATCCCTCATAATCAACAGCTCGGTTACACCTGACTGGTCAACAAAAACTCTCCATTACCGGCTTAGAATTTAGTGTTCAGACAAAGACAATAATGTAGTGGTGTGTTTTAAGGTATTATAATCAGTAAAGTGTGACCGAGATGTTGATTATAAGAGATCCTCATTATGGTCGAGTGTGTTTTAAGTCTGTTAAAACCCTCGGGGTTCTCCATTATTAGCTGTGAAAAAAGCATCGACCTTCGGCCTCGATGTTTTTTACAGCTAATAATGCAGAACACCTCGGACTTCACCCTATACTTAAAACACGCCACTACATAATTGACATATTCTCTACCCCTGTCCGCTCAGTCTGTCTCAGTTTGCCTCCATGGTCCGTGCAAGGATACTGTTCATTTCTCTCCAGCGCTTTCTATATGCAGACGGACAAAGACAAGACGTTGACTCAATGCTGGACTAATTTTGTCCAACCATCTACGATGCTGAGCCAACATTAGCCCAGTATTGGGTTACCGTGTCGTGTTTGGTGCCACGCTGAATGTGGGCCAGCGTCACAGACGGCCGGTCAATATTAACCCAGCTTTGGTTCAAAGCATCGTGCCCATACCGCCAGCATGCAGGTACCGGCAGCATAAGGTACTGACTAGGAATGAATGGATACTGGCCAGCACCGGCGACGCTAGCCCAACACTTAACAGACATCGGGTAGGTGTCGGCTTGTAATCGCCGCCAACAGTAAGCAATACCAGACCAGCTGCTATTCTCAGCAAACACAAAATATTTGTATCTTCGACGTTGGTCCAACATTGTATAAATGTCATACAAATATTTTGTGTTTACTGGGTTGAGCGCATCCCAGCAAATAGGAGGCGTTGAACCAATGCTGGTTTGATGCTGGGTCAGCGTCGCAGATGGTAGGCCAGCATTGTACCAGCTTTGGATCAAAGTTGTATTTGCTGGGAATGTCGACAAGTGTTTCGCACCAAAACGGAATAATAGATTCTGCTTAATACATAGTCTCTACTGTCCACAGGGGCGATTTAACAACATTAATTGCAAAAGCCATTGACAATACATCTATTAGCTATCAACCTTTATGGTTATGCTGCTTGAGGGGAGACATCTCCAGTTTTTTGTTCACAAAATACTAGACCCTTCTAGTTTTCTTTGTCAGAGCACTACATTCTAAGCCGAGAATGGAGACTTATTGTTGATCAAGTACAGACCAATTATCATGTTGAGCCTATGGCGGGTTTGCGGTAGCGGGACACAACTTCAAGTGACTTTCTCCCATACAGAGGCCTACCATTTTAATCGGTCTGTACTTGGTCAACAAAAACTCTACATTCCCGGCTTAGAATGTAGTGGTCGGAAATTTATCTACGAGTAAAAGCTCTCCATCAGCCAATCCAGCCTCGATGAGATTGCATGAGGCCGTCAGGTGTCCTATGTGGGCGAACAGGAAAGTGTTTTAACCCTTACAACTCTGAAATGTTTTGTATAAATCATGGTGACAATTGTTTTTCAATTTAAAATCATCCTAAATGTCTTTAGTTGCCTCTTTCCGCTTCATTTGAATATATATGTTATGATTCAGCGTCATCATACATTTTTAATTCTTAGAGTGCGGGGATCGTCTTTAGACGTCGGTATCTGACGTCCATAGACGTCAGATTCTGACGTCTAAAGACGATCCCCGCACTCAAAGAATTAATTAATTGTAATGGACGTAGACCCATAACATAGGTAGTCAAATTAAGCGGAAAAAGTTAACTAAGACATTTGTGATAATTCTTATTTGAAAAAACCCTTTGGTCTCCAAGAGTTATAAAAAAATAGCATTGTAAGGGTTAAAACACTTAGCGTGCGGCTTGTGAGGGTGACGAGTGGCGCGTCAGCAAATGTTTCATCCGTTCAGTTAGATGAAATAAAACGTGTCTCTTGTGAGCTGAGATCAGGAATCTGTTACCATGGTGACATGAGGTTTTCGGGCAATCGCTCTTTGTGAGAAACCCGAGATCCAATAGCTGTCTGCCAGAGAGACGATAGAAAACACATAATAAGAAGGCCAGACCTGTTAACATCCATTTAGTAAGATCTGGTACAAGCTCAGATTGCAAAGCAATGATATATCAGAGATCTAGACAGATTGAGAGATTGGCCACAGACTGGTTTTTCCGCTCTACCGCTGTCTGAGAGGCCGGTATAACCCAGGAAAGACGAGTCCCAGAACCAGTGTTGGTATAATGTTTGGCCAGCGTCGCAATCTGCCAGCATTGCCCCAGCGTTATTAAAACCCTGTGATCATATCTGGAAACGACGCATATGTTATTGTGAAGGTGAGAACATTTTCAATGCTGTGGATCTATTGTTACAGTTGAGACAAACAGTTCTTGGCCAGAACAAGACTAAAAAATCCACCAGACAATTAATTTATTTATTTTAAATTGGCGATACAGCGAAACAACACGGTCTCGGCAAAATGTGGGAATAAACACTTTATCGATATTTATAGTCTTGTGTTTTCAAATATACCGCTTATCATGCTTATGTGATATGGGTGTTTAAATGTTTATTGTGGATGTGTAATAGTTCTTGCACAGCTGAAGCTGAATCCAAAGTGTGTAGGCATTGTTATGAGGAGGAGTAGGTTTCAGGCGGAAGTTACAGCAAAACACACCACAATTAACTTGTCTGGAACGAGGCTACTTCCTCTCACTATAACGAGGCCGTTTCATGTTGGCATTATGTCCTTTTCTCAAGCCTTTTCTCTTGTTCACAGTGTGCATTCCGGAGACGACAATTCTTCTCTCTGTTCTGTGTTATTAGCAGGTTTTGTCCTGAAGGAGCCATTGCTCATTCCTGCCAGCCTATTGTCACAAAAATGTAATATGCGCATGAAACGCTGCTGTCAGACGCGACACTTGTGGTAAAGACTGGAAATACAGTAAACAATTTCAACTCTTTTAAATTTATACTTTCACCCACTACAGCGACCCACAACTTCAAGTGGGTGAAAATTACTTACCTTTTTATAATTAAAAAAAAAACATATGTAAATGAAAGGTTCGTTTCTACTTGAAGTGTCCTTGTTTGAGGGCAAATACAAATGTTGTAGACGCGATTACATCTTTAACGGTTCTAGTCTCAGCGCGGGAACCGCATTTATACGTCAGAATATGTAGGTATACGTCAGATTCTGACGTATAAAGTCGATCCCCGCATTGTAATAGTAATATATACTTTTAATTTGGACCCATACCATAGGTATTCAAATGAAACAGAAAAAGCTGACTAAGACATTTACGATGATTTTAATGAATTTGTGCAACGCATCATACCTATATTCCCTATCAGCATTCGCAACGTTGACATATTATATATACTAAACCGGTATTGACTGAAGGACCTCTTCACTGTGAGAATCTGACATGTGAGTCGTGATCAATACAAAATATATCCTCAATCTCAACGACAACATTGCTGCTGGGTATGTCACTGATGATGAACTAGTATATATCATGTATTATATTACATTATTGTTAATCTTTTTAACCCTTACAGCGCGGGGACTGTCTTTATACGTCAGAATCTAATGGCCGTAGACCCATAATATAGGTCTACGTCCATTACAATTAATTAATTCTTTGAGTGCGGGGATCGTCTTTGGACGTCAGATTTTGACGTCTATCGACGGTCGGCGCTGAAAGTGTTAAGTGCTATAGAAAAATAATATAAATAGTCAAACCTGTTACTGTAGTCTCTCATGTAGCACAAAAATAAATAGCGTTTGTATTTTCTCGCACGATCGAGTCTCACATGACACTTTGACTGCCAGATATTGGGTGTCAGAATATGTTTTATCCGATCGTGGACGTTGACCTTGATGGTAATAACATCTAGATCCCCGGAAGATGGTCCTACTCCTATCCTCGTTCATCACAATTAGATGGTATTCATGAGAAAATATGTCGTACCTTTTTGGGGAAGGAGCGGCATTTTTGCAGATTATTCTAAGCGTTTATAAATATAAGAATATGATGATATGATTATTAATTTACATAATATCTATACAAATATTTTTTCAAATAGTTTGAATTAAATTGTGAACAATGTGTGACTAAAAATATTTGCGCAAAAATGTTCGTGTGTTTGTGACACTGTTTAATAATTTGCACGATATTTATATACATTTTTATGTATGATACAAAATAAATTAAAACCATTTCAGTGAATCAAGAACACTATCTGAAGTATGAGGGATTAAATAGACCTACTAGTCTCGCTTTTAATGATGATTGCAGTTTTAGACGAGGTCGTGTAAATTGATGCAGGCCGTCTGTGTCATTGATAATAATATAGTTTATGATTGTCTGCATCACATGATAAAGCGTTTTTTCATTGATTCTGGCCTTGTCGGGAATCATACTGAGAGCCCTGGATGATCATTCCTGTCCGTGCATCGAGAATATATATTGGCCAGTAAGCAGATAGTAGTAGTCAGCTATTGACCCAATGGTGATCTCTCTCTGGTGATCTCTCTCTGGTCTAGCGTCACATACGGTGGCTCAACCAGACCAGCATTGGACAGTAAAACTGGTAAACAGATGGTATTGATCCAATCCCAGCAAAAACGAAATATTGACACAATGCTGATTTTTTAAATTAATGGGGATCTTTCCCCCAACCGGCCATGGAAATCGTGCCCTGAGAGTCCTATGCCTCAATTTTGACTTAGTTAAATCCCTCCCTCCAAGAGTGTTTTACGATTTCATTAGGTTTTTAAAAAAAATTGAGACAATTTTGGCGACGAAAACATTACCCGCCTCTTGGACAGTGGGTAATCGACACATAATATTTAATATTCACAAGGTGATGTATTTCGATATAAATATGAAACTTATATCTATTAGAAATTATTATTTATAAGAAATACTTACCTCGTGAATATGTTAAGGCCTGGTCAGACAGCACTTGACGGCTTAATCACGGCCACAAAGTTAAAAAATCTGTTAGACGTGGTCGTACGTGGTAATTATTGGTCAATTTTGTGCTTGGCCGTGCTTTGTACGTGGTTGTACGTGGTATGGCCGTCGGCGGCTGCTTCACTGCTGAATCACTGTCTAAGCACGGGTAACCACGGGTAACTACGTCCAGCTACGTGCGATGCTAAATATAAGCTCGCACGTGTTCGAACGCGGGGAAAAAAAACGGCAATTTACAACAGCTAATTGCAGCCGCATCGCGTCTGTAGCACTGCCGAACACGTGTTGATCACGGACGTAAAACGGTCATTCCACTGCCATAGCATTGCCTTATCACGGGTAAACGCCGCTCGGCGTCGTCTGAAGCGCGGCATAATGCGGCCGCACACGGCTGGTCTTCACATTTGCCGATCCAGAGCTTCGACAGTCCACCTTCAGGCCTGGTTCAAGGGGTGCTCTCAGGTTGGTGGTCTGCTTGAGAAGAGCTGGTGTCAGTCTCTGCACAATTTCATAGTACATTGCAGGAGGCATTTTCATAAACCTCGTAAAGGCTCTTGGAGCTTCGTTACGCAGCTCGACCATGAGGCGGTCGTAAAGCCCCAGCTGAGGTATCCTCGCAATATAGTCACGCACCCAGATGTTCCGTACCACCCTCCTCCTCCTCCTTCTTCTCTCAAGGATATGTTGTGCCTGTATCAGTTGGTTCTGTTGGTGTTGGAGCATCTAGACTGCAAGTGCCGAGGTCTTCAGAAGACTACGATCTTTATAAGCCGCAAATCAGAAGTGATACAGAAGTGATGCAGAAGTGATGCAGAAGTGATTAGGCAGTGATCAATCATATTTTGACCTTGTTTGAAACGTGCTTAGGTAGTGCTATGTACGCAGAAAAATGTATTTGTCAGTGATAAACAGCTAAACACACGCTATTTCCCGTGATACCAACGCGTAATACACGTCCGATAACCGTCTTACCACGTCTTAACACGTCTTAATCACTCCCGGAACACGGATTATCACGTGTGTTTCGCGTGTGTTGTACGTGCTTACCACATGTGCCGTCCGTGCTTGTCCACGCTCTAAAGTTTTGAGCAGTTCAAAACTTTATTTCACGTCCGACGCCGTTCCGATCTTTCCCCACGTCCTGCCACGTCTACAGCGCGGCTGTAGCTCGTCTTCAACGCGAACAACATCGGCTGTTTCACTACATTTTGACATTTTTTGGCCGTGATTAAGCCGTCAAGTGCTGTCTGACCAGGGCTTTAGTCTCTTGATGCTCAAGAGAGGGGTTCAGGCTCATCAAAATTGATTTTATTGTAATTGTCGAATTCATTCGAGCAAAGTTTAATGTTTTATATTTCAACCCATGCTAAATACAAACATTTTTAAAAAATGGCCTCAATAATCTCGCATTCAAAAATATACATACCATGTACAAATACAAAACACACTTAGTTTTAAGCATATATATACATATGGCAGCGCCAGACCTTGTAGCCCATGGCCCACTGGTCTAACGTCGCAACTGTAGCACAACATTAGACCACCATTTGTTCACCGTCTTGTATTTACTGGGTAGCCGGCAAACAGCAAACACAAGACGTTGAACCAATGGGGTTTTAATGTCGGTCCAGCGTCGTAGACGGTGACCAAAATTAAAGCTGCTCCTTGGGATGAGAATTTCAATTTTGTCAATTTTGAAAGTTTTATTTATATGAAGCTATATAACCTACTGATCTTAAATAAAATACAACAATGTAAAAAAAAAACAATGTTAAAGCACTGACAAAGACGTAACAAGCTCTATTTCCAAGACGTATACTGTCATGAAAACAAGTTTGTTTACAGCATACCACATATAGACAGCGAATACTGACCATCTCAGACGGCTTGATCAAAGTAACCACATAGTCACATTAATAGCTGCCGCCCTTAATTGCTCTGGGAACGGGGTTCGCCTGCAGCACCGACTATCTGCTCAACGCTGGGCCGACGGCATCAACATATGGCCCAATGCTGTAAGAATATTCAAACGTCCTTTAGCGGGTGTTTAGGTATACAAAAAGTTTGTTTGGGTTTTCGTCGGATTCATAAACATGTGAATAAAAAATATTTTTTCAAATCTAAAAACTGTAAAAACAAATAAAATCATGATCTGTGGCATGCACTACTTCATTACAAAATTAAAAACGAAAATTAATGTCATCCCAAGGAGCTGCTTTAAGCCAACATCGGTTTAACGCCTCGTGCTTGCTGGGCAATTAGCAAACATCTATCACGCCCACTGTCAGCCCCGAACATCAAAACTAGGTATTACCAAACATCTATACTAACTGCAGAATATATTGAGACGATCCCCGCACTGAAAGAATTCAACAAATTATAATGACCGTGGGCCCATAACATAGGTATTCAAATGAAGCGGGAAGAGCTAACTAAGACATTATCATGATTACAAATTGAAAGTAACCCTTTAATTGTTAAAGAGGTAATTGGAACGTCTTTTAAAAATAATCCATCAACATGATTAAGGATAAACATGATAAAGAACAAGGTAATATCTTGTTTCCCCGGAAGAATATTAAAACCATCCCAGCAAATATAATATTGTCATAATGTTAAGCCAACATCGTACACAGTCGAATCTCTAAGCTCGACTATATCTGTTTTTAATATGTTTTATCAGATGGTTAACTTAACTTTTATTAGAACTGAAATGTGTAATGAAAAATGAAGCTTTGCAAATGCTTGGTCCCAAATTATACAAACATGACTTTTGTTCACCGACTTGAAGTTGTGGATCGCGGTAGGCTAGCAATAGGATAGCTTGTATCAAATACAAATAGGATAACTCAGCGGACAAAGGGTGAAAATCACATTGAGTCAATGTCTCTCTGCTTGAGTCACGTTAACCCTTACAGCGCAGGGATCGACTTTAGACGTCAGAATCTGACGTCTGTAGACGTCAGATTCTGACGTCTAAAGTCGATCTGTAAGAATAAGCATATTTAAAATGGCCGTAGACCTATAACATAAGAATTCAAATGAATCAGAAAGAACTGACTAAGATATTTATGATGATTTAAAATTGAAAACAATGGTCTCCATGGATTATACGAAAGTCTTTCGGCGCTTTAAGGGTTAAGGACCCGCGTCATAGACTTAATCCAAATACCTAACACACATTAGCTTCTTCACAAGACAAAAATGGCAGCCATGTCCTCTCTGTCTAGATGCATCTTTTCTTGGCAGCTGAATGAAGACGACACCACTAATGTAATTGGAAATTGCCGACTGTATCGCTTTTCGCCTATGTTCATTGTTGATCATTGAGTAAGGGATTCGTCTATGCGGTCATTTCCTGCAATTAAAAACAATCTCGTGAGGACTATATAGATATACAGGCACTAATACCAACTTGCATTAATATTTTATCGCATGCAAACTAAAAATTGCAAGCAGTTACTAGTTACTGGTTTTTCAGTCCAAGGTAATAACGCTAATGTTAGATATTGTAAATGAAATTGGTATTTTAAAGATAAAATGTGACATCAACCAGCAAGATTTGAAAAGAATTGACCTCCATTTTGTCAAATCTGAATAATTTTCACACACCTAAAGTTGTGGATAGCGTCAGCGAGACATAACTTCACGTGGGTAAAAATTCAAATTGAATAATTTGGCGGTTAAAGGGTTAAAAAATATGAGTCATTTTCATAAATATGTAAAAGGATGTGAATAGATATATCCAGAGGCTGGGGTTATAGGGTGTGAGAGGATAAGTGTGATGGGGTTCCGAAAGTAATCAAGCTGTTAAGGCCGGAAGGTGATGATTCAATGATGCAGATTGTCTAGGCTTGATCACATCGAGGAGGAGAGACCTGCCTCCAGCTCTGGTAATTATAGAGATTGACAATTTGTCTTTTTTCGTTACTCTATTAGATCTCAAACTTTTTTGTAGATTTAGTGGTGAAAACACACGTATCCCATGAGGTGACATATAGATACATATACCTGGGACAAAAATCGCTGTTGAAAGTTTATACCAGGCGAGGTGTGTGAGCCGATGTTTCAGAGATCTATTATTTTCTACAGGCGTCTATGGATTAATGTCATTAGATGTGTTTCAAGAGTATGATTGACTCAGTTAAGCCTACATGTGCACAAACGGTTGCCTAAAACCCGATTCATTTAGGTTCGTTTCGAAAGTATGATAGCTAGTGACAGACCAAGGCAAATCATATATAAATATTGTCTTCGAGAAATATAGAAAAAACAACGTTTGAATACGGCAATATATCATTGATACGCAGGCCATAGTCAACATTGTCAACCGGACCCGCCAGACAGACAGACAGACAGACAGGTGCCCCGTCTACGCAGGCCACAGCCATTAAAGGTGACGTAATCGTGCTTGGATTATTATGGGGATGAAAACATATACTATAGCTGTATAATTTGTTTTCCGCCTGCTTCCTGATCCCTATTTATATTATTTTGTTTCTCACTCAATCCTTTTTCTTACATCTGCTAACCACAGGTGGCACCACCCGCATAAACTGTAAAACTAAGTATACAATAAAGGTATGTGACTGATGTCACACACAGATAAATTATCCATTTCTCAGAGAACTTCGCTGAGGTCACAGCTCAACAACACAAAGTGAATCTGAAAAATTGAGAATGTACCTGGTTAATGTCAGTAAATCGCGTCTTATTGTCAGACAGTGTTAATAATGACATTACTCTTGTTTAATTAAACAAATTATTGTGGTAGAAAAATAACAAACTCAGTTGTTTAAGGGTGAGTGGTCTATTTTAATATATGTAATATCGCTTTCCCACTTTTATTAATGTACACTCAATTACAGTTTATGCGAGTGGTGCCACCTGTGTGCTAACCAAATATTTTCATACGCATTTTTTTTCCAGCGGAATTAAATATTGCCGCAGAAGTACTGATGTAAGGCTACTATCTAATCGCATCGTGGTTAAATCAGTGAGAATTGATGAAATTATGTGATTTATTGTCACTTTGCCTATTAAAGAATGGCGTATAATCATTTTATCGTTAAACCAGAAAACCTCTGGTGCCAAGATTTCAAATTACGTTTGTATCCGCTTCCTCGTGTATATTATAGACAAGTATGTCCAATTAATTTAACAACGGTGTTTTACAGCATCTCAGCAAACACTTGATAATTATAGACCCAATGCTGAGCCGACGTTGCAGACGGTGGACCAAGATTAAACCAGCATTTGTAAGCAAATTGTGAATAAGTCTCCTGTGCTTAGATGTGTCTATTGCTTCCTGTGGCTTCTTAATATATCCGTAATCGGCATGTACATTCGTCACCATCATCATGTACTGTATCTGTGTCATGTTTACATGGAAATAAAAAAAGTTGTAAAAAAGTGTAAATAAGTCATAATTGTCCTTTAAATTTAAACAGTACACAATCATGTCTGATGTAATCACGAGCGCCTGTTTTTTTTGGAAATTAGATTGCTACGTGGATTCATATTTTTCGCTATTTAAATCGCGCTCTCAGGAAAAGATGGCAATAGAGATATCAAAGGAATATTTTCAGTGAATGGGTACAAAGTTATGCAGAAAATAATGCGACACCTCATTTGCATAAACGTCTATTGAAAAAAATGCTCAAGGATGCCAGGTGGGCATCACTCGGATTAATGATCTAAATATGCTGTAGGAGTAAAAACACAAAAAAACATTGGGTGGACTCCAAAACACGATTATTGAGGCTACTGCAAGACTATTTCCTTTTGTCCGTTGCCTTACAAATGTATCTTGCACGATGAGCACGACATTCCCATCATATTAGCTTCATTGGATGATCTGAATCTGTCACGCCACGAGAGGGAGCAACAGTTTTTATGAAATGCTGGCTTACTGTGGCAGCCAGCACGGGATACATACTGTATCATATACTCCCGACATACTTAAGCCCCTCTACAGTGTGGTAATCGATTTTAGACGTTTAAAGTCGATCCCGTACTATCAGAATTTAAATATTTCTAATGGTCGTACACCCATAACATAGATATTCAAATGAATCAGAAAGAGATAACTAAGACAATTATGATGGTTTCAAATTGAAGAAAACCCTTTGGTCTTCATGGTTTATATTAAAAAAGATCAGCGCTTTGAGGCTTAATATTTACACACTCACATGCCTTATCATATGGGCACACTCCCCCAAGATACAGTCGTGCTAGGTCAGTGTATGGTATGGAGATTGAAGCTCGCTGTCTGCGCGTTGTTTTTGGTAAAAAAACAGAATTCCACAGAAATGAAATCAAGATAGCAGTAGCTGTTGCCAAGAAACGAGAATTGAAGAAAAAGAGCCAGCAGGGTCGTCACCTGTGAGTGTCACTTAAAATGAACAAAAATGATACATATAGGCGTTCAAGTGATCTGATAGACTGAATATGGATTGATGGTAAGAGTGATGTCGTTTTATTATGATGTGGATGCGCCATTGAAGCTATAAGGACAATTTGAACTGCAATACCCCCCCCCCCCCCCAACATATATGTCATTAAAGTTGTATGTTATGAGCAACAAAAAGCAAATTTAATGGTTCAAATTTAAATAAATTATTATTTCTTGCAGAAATTTGTCTCTCTGTTTACCGCCACGCATATTTTAAATTATATTTACTTTGAGATTGCTTATTCCTTTCAGCTCTCCTATTAAGACAAGAAGGTATATGAGCAATTTTAATTGTGATTAGGATATAGTATCAATTAACACCTACATAAATTTGGCTACAAATATCAAATGTCCAACCTTCGCATTAACATGAAATATCATACAGTGTACCACTAACATAATATTAGTCTGGCGACGCTCTCTCATGGAGCTGTTTTTTCGAGGAGCATTTCCGATGTAATATCAGGCGCGGTAGCGTGCTCGCCCTCAGACCGCCAGAGATCGAATTCGAATCCTGTGTCTGGAGGGCAGCTCATCTCATTCATCTCACCATCCTCAGGAGGTTCTCCTGGCCCAGCTAATAGCCTGTATGTGCACAAAGGTGGCCCAAAACCCCATTCATTTCATTTAATTTCTAGAGAGGATAATTTTTCAGATCGTTGAAGCTCGCTGGTCTGGTGGTGAAGTGTGTGCGGCTTCACCCTTAAAGCGCTGAAATACTTTCGTAAAAAACACGAAGACAATTTTTTTTCAAATTGAAATCATCACAAATATCTTAGTTAGCTATTTCCGACCCATTTGGATGACTATGTTATTGCTCTACGGGCATTAAAAATACTTTAAATTCTTTCAGTGCGGAGATCGTCAATATACGTCATAATCTGACGTATAAAGTCGATTCCCGCGCTGTGAGGGTTACTATTACGTAGAGTTTAGTGCAGCCTGTGATGGAGGTCGATACGCGGTAGGGTATTCTGTTCTACATTTAGACTTCTAGTCGTGGACACGACAGCGGACAATTACCGGGAAAGTGGAGAATGACCTTCAAAGCAAGTCCATAAACCACAGTAGTGATGCTCTGCGAAGTGACAGCCCTGTCGTCTTGTTAGTTACCAACTTGTAGGAGAAAGATGGATGCAGTTTGCCCTGTCACGTTTGATTGCAATGAAACTACGTTTGTTAAAGTAATTGATATAGGGCCCTTCTTTACTGCTTTATGACCTGATTACTCTCGTCCATCGGATGTACAGAATAACCCACCCTGCAGTCTTCAGAGATACTTGGTCAGTGTGGAAAAAAACAACAAAAACAGCCTAATAAGCAGGATTCATTGAGCCAATTCTGGTCTATGTTAATGAAATCTCGATTTTGTTCAAATGGAAACAACTTTTTTATCATTTTGGACCTATTGTGGATAAACAAACATCATAAATCAAACTCAACACGAACATGACATGCATCATTCACCCAGATCGAAACAGATTAAAGGTAAAATAAAAAAAGTGGCGGTGTTGGATGTTTCACTCATGAAAACGTATCTTCAAAAATTATAAAGTCCCCTACATACCAATCATTCGAAAACATATCTGTTTCAACAGATTTATGAAATCGACGCCTAAATCTGGTTACTATCTACCGACTACCTGGCTTATGTAATGCTTTTTTCGATTCGCTTCAGGATTGTTTGGCTTTTCTTATATCGCTGCCATTAAATTTTAATTTGAAACAACACGTGAACTTCCCCACCCGTAAATTTGGAAATACCCTGGATTGGCTAATTACAAGTGATGAATGTAATTTAATTAACAAAATAAGATCAACAGATCAGATGGGTGACCTCTCTTCATTTATTGCTACTCTGAACGAGACAGCTAAACTATGCCAGCCAAAGGAAAAAATAAATTACAGATCTTACAGAAAATTTAAATTTGATAATTTAAAAAATGATCTAAACATATTTATCTATATTCAAAATGATATGCTCAAGACCGTGGTGAACTTACTGCTCTTTCGCTCTTGGATTTGTCTGCGACTATTGACACCATCGATCATGACCTCTTGCTCAGTCGATTGACAGAGTGGTTTGGCATTAATGGTGTGGTGTTGCAGTGTGTTCGATCCTACCTGACCGGTCGTTCTCAGCTTGTTAAAGTTAATGGTGTACTGTCTACTCCGCAATTGTTATTGTGCGGTGTTCCGCAAGGCTCTGTGTTGGGTCCACTTCTTTTTACTATGTATACTACTCGTCTCAGTTCAATAATAACAGCTTTTGGTCTTAAGCATCACCTTTATGCTGATGATACCCAAATATACACATCTTTCGTTGCAGAAGATATAACACAGTATTTAATAGTTGTACAAAATTGTATGATGGCAATCTAGGTTTGGATGAATCAAAACATGCTGAAACTTAATCCTAGTAAGTTTATGATCAATGGAAATTCAACTCAACGGGAAAACAGTTGCTCATATTTTCCCATTTGAACTTCTGAACCAAACTTTTGCCGAAATAGACTCCATACGAAACATGGGTGTGGCTTTTGATCCAGCTTTTTCCTTCAAGAAACATGTCAATTATTTGTAGATCAGCTTTCTACCATATTCGAGATCTTAGACGCACTCGAATTCATTTGAATAAATCTACTGCAATTATTCTAGCCAATGCTCTAGTAAGAAGTCGCCTTCACTACTGTAATTCGTTGCTGCTCGGTTTTTCCGAAAAATATAAAACAAGCTTGCAGCGTGTACAGAATTGCCTTGTCGGAGTAGTGACTAGGTCAAGTAGGCTTTCAGAGTCTAGGTAAGGCCCCTGCTCAAATCACTGCATTGGTTACCTATTAAATCACGTATCAAATTTAAACTGAACCTTCTAACATATAAAGCACTATTCATGGGTACTCTCTCATATCTCCGTGATTTATTACATTTCGAGAAACACCAGCAAACATTGAGATCCGAAAGTACAAAGTTATTACATCCTGGACCGCGGTCAAAAGGAAATTACGGCCATTCATCGTTCGTGGTTGCCGCACCGCGCTTGTGGAATAAATTGCCTCTTCAAATACGTGAGGCAAAATCAGTCACTCTCTTTCGGAAAAAATTAAAAACACACCTTTTTACATTAGACCTACCCTCTTAATCTGCACATCCACCGACCGTCATACTACTATTGACCTCCCCACTGAATACTGTTTTTAGTCCACAGCGCCTTTGAGTCTCAATATTGTTGAGAGATACTGGCGCTATAGAAGTCATTATACTTATACTTATACCTATAATAGATTACTGGGGATGGCGCTTTAACCCTCATATATTACAAATTACATGTATACTTTTTACCCACCTTTTGTCTCAAATTAAACTAGCACGAGGATTCTGGACCCACTTGAAGTTGTGGATCGCGGTGGGTGAAAAATTAGCATAGGTTTTGATAAACATTCTACATATGTAAGTCTTTGTTATATTCTTGAAGTTGTGGTTCGCGGTGGCGAGACATAATTTCAAGAACACCTCATAGCTTATGTTGTAAGTATTAATGTCGCGTAAAAACACTAAATATCCAACTAATTGGAATGTCCAAGCTGTGTGTGTGATGTGCATTATATCTGTTATTTCTTTATCTCGTTTGTATTATCTATTATTTTGCATTATCTATTTTGGCATTATCTCCTTCGTATTATCTCAGTTGATTAGTTTCGCATAAATATGATTGATGGGTTGTTTTTGCTCCAGAAGGTGCCCTTTCCGTTTTGGTTATAAATAGGATCTGTCAAGTTGACACCCTCGAAGTACGACGTCCGTTGTAAACATACACTTGTGAATAATGATTTCAAAGCACACGTAGTTTGTCGAGCATTAATGCCAGTCATCCGTAAAAACATACCAGGGACCCCGAAAGCAAAATAATGCAACATATAATTCCAAAAACAACAGCTACTAAAATATTAAATATCAATATATTTTAAATATATTTATCAAATTCGGATTGTTTTAAGATAGCAGGTCATTATTTCAAAACGTTTAGTGATTTTTATCGTGTTGGAATGAAATGGCCATTTGTCAATTACATTTGAGGATGGGCCTACTTCCATCACTAGAAAGTGGTTGAAGCCTCTAATCACGCCTTGGTCCGAATTGAGCGAAAGTTTAATTATTGTACAGCATTTCAATGAGAGATAAATTGGGACAGTAATTGTTACTTGACCTTGAATAGTCCCTAATCAGCATAAAAAGCAGTTGTGCAATTTTTTGTTTAGTATTGACCAGCATTGCTGAATGTAAACACAACAAATGAAAAATAGCAATCCTGAATATTTTGAAAGCTTGTGTTTTACACAGGTCTAACACCACATTGAAATTGCAAAAGGTTCAGCACGAATTTTCAAAGATGTCATACCGTCGACTGCTTACGGTTTTTATTTTTGTATTATTCTCCTTTGAGACACATCTGGTTATATCAAAAATGTATGTATATCCAACATTATTCATGATGTGTATTCAATTCATTACAATGTCATAGATATCATGTTAATATCACTGAACTATACCTTTTTTTATCATTATATCAACAAAGTCAGCCCACTGTGAGCAATGGTCTTAAATTGCAATGCAATCGGACATTATTACCTGTTACTGTGGAATGTGATCTTATCTAAATATTGCATCCACCTAGCATTCATGACGACTAACCCTGTCCCACAGGACGTGATGACGACTAAACCTCTCCCACAGGAGGTGATGACGACTAACCCTCTCCCACAGGACGTGATGACGACTAAACCTCTCCCACAGGAGGTGCTAACGACTAAACCTCTCCCACAGGAGGTGCTAACGACTAAACCTCTCCCACAGGAGGTGATGTCGACTTAACCTCTTCCACAGGAGGTGATGACGACTAAACCTCTCCCACAGGAGGTGATGACGATTAACCAGTGTCCTGCTGATCACGACTATTGTCGTTTTTAATCTGCATTTTCAGTCGATTAAATCAGTTATTGGGAATAAAGGTAGTGTTTAACCATTAGGCTTGAATCCAAATATGTGTGCTAAAATTAAGCAAATATGAATAGTTTTCAGCCACTTTGAGTTGTGGGTCGCGGTAGCGAGGCACAATTTCAAGTGGGTGAAAATTTAAAAAAATGAACTCAGCAGGATTAGGGTTAAACCACTCCCACAGGTGAAACAGTCATCCTGAACCACTCACTCCATCCATTATCCTCAGTCAGTAATGTCTACAAGGGTCTATTGTACATAATGGACAGAACAAAAGCACAGAATTTACGAAATGCAACGCCACATAGAAACTCTAATACAGCAAACACGGGACATTCACCCAGTTAGCTAAACATTGCCATGACATTGACATATCATTAGACAAAACGCTGTTCTGAGAATACAGTTCATGATGAGAACGTACTCGGCATCAAGTTTGTATTTGATTGCACTTTAAGTAAAAAGTCAGCCTGAACAGCTCACTCCATCATTTTGTCCTCGCTGAGAAATTTCTCCTCCCAGCAAACTCGATAAGTTGACACAAAGTTGGCTTAAACCCCAGCTCTGAGATGTTCAAGAAAAAAACCACATTCATTGACGAAAAAAAATTTATTCATTCATTCATTCATTCATTTATTTATTCATTAATTCATTCATTCATTCATTCATTCATTCATTCATTCATTCATTCATTCATTCATTCATTCATTCATTCATTCATTCATTCATTTATTTATTCATTCATTCAATTATCATTCATTCATTTATTCATTCATTCATTCATTCGTTCATTCATCAGTTCATTCATTCATTCATTCATTCATTCATTCATTCATTCATTCATTTATTCATTTATTCATTCATTCATTCATTCATTAATTCATTCATTCATTCATTCATTCATTCATTCATTCATTCATTCATTCATTCATTCATTCATTCATTCATTCATTCATTCATAATCAACTATTCAATTTGAATTCTCAGTCAATTAAAGATGTGTCTCACTACAGCAATACATAGCTTCAATTTGTTAAAAGTATATAATGATTTGTGAAATTTAAGTCCCAACATATATCAGAGCATCAAGATTTATTACATGTTTATTTTTAAACTGGTTGCAAATGTGCTAATGAAAACACAGGATGGCTAATGTAGTGTTCTATGGGTTTACGTCGGTCCAGCATCGCAGAAGGTGGATTAACTTCAAACCAGCCCCGGGTTGACATCTCAGTGGGTGAAAACTGCTGATATTTAATTAAAGGGACATGCCCAGGTCTAAAATAAATAAAAAATCGGTGATTTTATTTTATCCTTATAATATGACCATATGATGTAAACATGTCCATAGACTAGAACTACCGAAGTTTTTTTTAATTTTTGTGCTGCGCACATACCAGTTAGGCTAGATATAGAGACGAAATTCCTGATTTCTAAATATTGACAACCATGTCAAAAATAAGAAATACGTCAGAATCTGACGTCTACATACGTCATATTCTGACGTATAAAGACGCTCCCCGCACTAAAATAATTAAAACATTTTTAATGTGGACCCATAACATAGGTATTCAAATGAGTCGGGAAGAGAAAACTAAGACATTAATGATCATTTCAAATTAAACAAACCCTTTGGTCACTATTGCTTATACGAGAGTATTTCAGCGCTGTGAGGGTTAATAACGCCGGAAAATATGCACATCTTTTCAATGATCATATAAGGATCCTGATCATGTATCTATCGTAATTAATTGATTCAAGTTACCAAAATAGCACACAAAACCAAGATAATAATATAAATTAACACAAGTGTGGTAAACATTCCATACAATATGATGTATTTAATGTTTACTCAATTACTATTTGTTATTATTTTATATTATAATTTATATAATTATTATATCAAGATTTCACTTGAAGATGCAATCGTTTATAAAATAACTTCCTTATTATCATTAAAAAATGTATTTAATATTTATCTTTATCAACGTCTTTAATATCATGAAAGTCAGCTCTATTTACTAATAATCTTCATCCAGTCAAAATAGAACTACAAGTACAGCAGAAATAGTCGCAATTATTGTGAGGGATTTTAAAATTTAAATGCAGGTCGCGAGGTGAATGTGGTCGATATTGGACGTCGTAAGGTTATGACAGGGCATGGCTGCCAAGATTGCGTGGGACATATCTGATAGAAAAGGTTATTCCTATTTTCTCGTCAAAGGATCTTTCGATCTTTTCTGCAAAACCCTGGTAATACAACAACTCAGGGTACAATGAAATTGCGTAATAAAAGATTGATCACCCTTCAGAAAAGTAATGATTTGGCATTAGCTTAACTCTTACAGCGCGGGGACCGTCTAACGTTAGATTTTGACGAATAAAGACGATTCCCGCATTGAAAGAATTACAATATTTATAAAGGTCGTAGACCCATAACATGGGTATTCAAATGAATCGGAAAGAGCCGAGTAAATCATTTCTGATGATTTTAAGTTGACCAAAAATAATTGAGCGTTGTAGGGGTTATGTAAGGCCCTGCATGTGCCTGTCTTCTCTATCACATGTCCGCTTCTCTAGGCCACTGTGGGCACATTTATTTAAAAACCCAGATTATCTGTCCGTCCAGGACCACACAAAAAGGAAATGAATGCGGTTCTAGGCCACCTTTGTGTAAATATAGGCTAAAATGGGCCAAGAGAACCTCCTGGGGTGTTGAGATGAATGAGATGACACTGACCACCATACACAGGCGGTCTGAGGCTGAGCAGCCTACCTCTCGGACACGGAGGCTTCCCAAAATATTATTTTTTTTACGAGTGAGCGGGTAAGAAATATTTTGTTTCTCTGAAACTTGAAGGCCAAAGTTGGGTTTGAACTCGCGACCTTCGACTTTCCAAGCAGGCAGCTTTAGCCACTGCACTAGGGTCCCCGCCCTCCAGGTCCACATCTTCTGAGTACCTGTCACTGATAAAACAGACGATGTCACGGTGCACATGTCATCAGTACCTGCCACTGATAAAACAGACGATGTCACAGTGCCATGTCATCAGTACCTGCCACGACAGGTAAAACAGACGATGTCACGGTGTACATGTCATCAGTACCTGCTCTGACAGGTAAAACAGACGATGTCACGGTGCGAATTTTCCATGATGATTTCGACATCTAAATTTACAGAGCGGAATCCACAGTGCTGCTGGTAGACTGATTAAATAATTTTCTCCTTCAAAATTTAGTTTGAATATTCTGAAGGTAATGGATTTGGGGCTATCATTAATGACGGAGTTCCATTGCTGTATAAACTGATCTCGGAGGCGCTGTAAAATATTATTGTTAAAGAGGTCTATGCCAGTGGGAATAGTTTGAATTTGCCAGACCCCCGGAAACCACAATTACATAGTATTTTTTAACAAATAATATCCACGGAGAGTGGTAGATATTATTTGTGTGTAAACTATATATAAACTTGTAAATAAAAGATGACATGTGATTAATCTACTCCAGTAATTAACAATTCTACACTTAACACGTAAACTAAGCGGTATTTCACCCGCTCCACCGTATACCATATTTGTGTATGCACATTTATTCAAAGATAATATATATTTACAAAATTGTAAGTGCAGTCGTTCAATTAATGTACAATCTTCAATTCCCCACGCTTATGCCCCGTACATAACTACTAGGGTCACAAGCGTGTGGAATAAATGCAGCTGGATGTCTATGGGTGGAGCTAACGTTCTTGCCTTACGTAGCAAGGAGAACATTGCTTTACATCCATTGGAGTATCTAAATTGTTTTTCTTTTACAGATTGACCAATAAAATTAAATTTCACACCCAGGTAAGTATAATTATCGACTACATCCAGTAATTTAGGGCCGAAGAATAACTTTGGATTTTTTCTGATCTTTCCTCTTGAAAAAAATACAATTTTTTTTTTTTACATTCACCTGGAGCTTCCATGTATTACAGTGATTAAACATTGCATACAATGCTTCTTGTGAATCCTCCTCTGATTCCGCAAGTAGTATTGTGTCAGCAGCATACATCAAATAATTGTAAATAGTTTTCCATTTCATTGGGTAAGTTTTTTTGAATTTCATTGAGTAGGTTTAGTCCTTTGTATTTATCTTGTAAAAATTGTTCTAAATCATGTAGGTATACTGCAAATAGCAGAGGTGACACGTCACCTTGACGTACTCCAGTTTGGCATGGAAAACTATCTGATAATTTACCATCCATAATAACGGATGACTTAGCTTTTTTGTATAAGTTTTGCACCAGTCCTAATATGTTACCGTTAATGTTACAAATGAGTAATTTTGACCATAATTAATATCTCGTTATTGTATCAAATGCTTTACTATTGTCTATGAAGGAACAATATATTCTTTTTTTCTTATACAAATACAGATCAATTAGAAATTTTAAAGTGAAAATGTGATCTATTGTTGAATGGTCTTTTTTTAATCCTGCTTGCTCGGCACTAACAATGTTATATTTTCTATCAAATTCATTCAACCTGCTATTTACAACACTTGTAAACAATTTGTCCATAAAACTTAAGAGGGTTATACCTCGGTAATTTCCAGGGTCTTTATCATCACCACTTTTAAAAATCGGTGTTATATAGCCCATACACCAATCATCTGGGACTATACCTGATTTTAAAATAACATTGCATAGTCTCAAAATAATGATTGAAGTCATATCGTTCGCGTTGATTAAAAAATCATTTATTATTTGGTCACAGCCAGATGCTTTATTTGTCTTTAGTTCTTTTATAGTACTTTTTAATTCAAGAAGTGTGACATCTGTGTACCGCATACATGGATGCCAAATTAGTCATTTTGCACTATTTTAATCACAAGTTTTGCTGAAACGTTGCAATTGACCCGTTTAGCGCGTGGACCGACTTTAAACGTGAGAATTTGATTTCTTAAAGTCCCTGCACTGAAAGAGTTATCTTTTATAATGGCCGTAGACCCATATGTATTCAAATGAAGCGGAGAGAGTTAGCTAAAACATTTATGATGATTTCAAATTGAAAAAAAGTTGGTCTTTGGTTTATATAACAAATGACCGATCATAATAATTATTAGCTATATCGGCCATACATGACAACACAATTGCCAGAGCTTGAACCACACCTTGATAATAAGATCGATTCACTGTGCGCCGTGAATTGACAAATGAATGAATGGGACACTTGACTACCGCTGTGCACATACAGGCTACACTGGATCATTTAATCTTTTTGAGGGTGCTGGGATGAATGGGGTGTACTGGCATACACATGAATCAAAATCCAATTCCTGGTCTGAGACCTATTAAAGTGAGCGAGGTAAAAACAATTGTTTCTTTGAAACCTGTGTGTCAGAGCGAGCTTCGACGGTAGGGTGTTTTACCCTCTTGGGTGCAGTACGGCCCTACAACGTATATCGTGTTTACCGCTCGTTCACTGTCAGTTCTTGTCACGTTCTTGGATCAACTTTGTACCACCCTTAACCCTTTAACCGCCTGTGCCGCATATATTTGGGTTTTTATTTTTTTATTAGCACATTAAGTACCACATTTTAAATATGTTGAAGATAAAATGTGACATCAACCAGCAAAATTTAAAAAGAGTTGACCTATATTTTGTCAAATCTGAATAATTTTTACTCACTTGAAGTTGTGGATCGCGTCAGCGAGACACAACTTCAAGTGGGTAAAATTCAAATTGAATAATTTGGCGGTTAAAGGGTTAACACCCTTATATGTAATATTATGAACGCTCAGTGCACATGTAGATGCAATTATTGAGCTCAAACCAAGGTTACGACAACTTTTGCTGCATTTAGATGAACTCAGTGAAAATTATCTACTTTTGTCATTCCACGGGAACAAAAAGTACCATTTAGTAGCAAATAATTAAGCTTCAATCCATCACAAATTTGTTTTCTTAACAACTAAGCACTATCAGTGACTATAGTCTTTCTATTCACTTTATTAGCTGTTATTGGGAACGGGGTGAGCGTTGAGCCATTAATATTTGAAAATGTTTTGTTTCAAATTAAACAAATACGAGTGCTGCTCACCCACATGAAATGGTGGGTCGCGGTAACGAGACTCAACTTCAAGCGGGTGAAGATATTGCTTTAAGAGTTAGGCCTCATAACGTTACTGCTGAATCGTTTGTTTCTATTGTTCATTCATTTAACGCTGGATTTAATAACGCAATTATCAGGTGTTAATGTGTCATGCAATGCATAGATTGAAAACACTGCACATATTTTATTTCTACGCTGGATATTTGAGCTGTTCAAAATGAAGAATAAGTTTGCTTGCCCTTGATATTTAGTGGTATTAGTGAATTAAATGGATGCAATTTTTTCTTAAATTCCAAGAGATTATTTTTCGTGGATAACCATCAAAATTGAGAGCTGGTTAATTTGTCTACATGTAGATTACTGACTAGTGTGCGTTTAAAACAATCTGAGTTTAAGATACGTAATATGACGGTATTTATTTCTACACCCACCAGGTTCAAGTTGGCTCATATTTTCGTCGCTGATACCTTAAAAGCGACGTAGCTGACAGACACTTTGAACCACATTTAACATTCCAAATCTAATATTGCGACGGCTTCATGAATGTGTGGATTCAATCATTGGGACCAAGTCCGGGTCACGCCAGCTTTTACTGCGTCTAGATGTAGTCAGTGCACCAGCAACTGTCACTTATGCCGTGTCTGCTGGGAGAAAAGTAGGGGTTAACCACTAAAGAATCAATCTAAATCGCTATGTATTAACCATTCACCTGCGCTTTGGTGATATAAATAATTCACTATGGTGAAAATGAGTCTATTACACGTGGGAAATTATCCAGTCTGGTACGGCTTGGCTGCAGAGAAGTGCAGAAGATTATAGCCATAGCATAGTGGTCAAAACTGCGGGAAGCACGTAGGGAGGTTGTGGGTTCGAATCCCACATATGACAGGGAGGGGATTTTTCTGCAACCGGTCCCAACTCCGTGTGAGTTCGACACAGGCTCAGTTGATATGTCAAAAAGGTACAGCTGGAGAAACCGGGTCTAGTACACGTACGAAGTGATCGATAGTCTGACAAAGCATGGCTGTGGAATAACGCTAGATAAACATTGATAAGACAGTGGGTGTTGGTACACTTTAGATATAAGATGTATCAGTGACTGTATGTAATCAAAATTAGCAAATAAAGTTTCAATGCCAGTAATCTAACCTTTTAACAAAAAAAATCGAAAACGATTATAATCGTTTACAGCGCCCAAAGAGTTAATGGCTCCCTTACAAAGCTTTTGAGGTTGATATCTCCATCAATCATGCTTTCCCCTCAGGATTGCAGGGATAATGGACATGTATATAAGGAGATGTGTTCCAGTCTGCCGTCGTGCGGAATGCAAGCAGAAGACGCCACCATTTCAAATTCTTTATGTTATTTTTGTATCTGAACCTGACATATTTACAATTAAACCTGTCTGTTTCGACAAAAGATGTATTAATGTATTAATAGCCTGTGTTATAAGGGCGATGTGCTGATTTAACCCTATCAGTGCGGGTATGGTGGGATGGGGAGCCCCTCGCGCCGAAAGTACCTGTAAGTGACCGTCGGAGTCTCTAGTGTGGGGTCACAATGGCGGACAAGGGAATCTGCCCGATCTTCACCATTTCAACTCAAACTTCCTTCCCCGTCGAGTCGACGGTTCCAAACAAATCATAAAACTCTTTCTCCACTTGTCATGTTTATTCGTTTGACATTTGGCAACAACAAAGCACAACCTCCGCGCACGGCACGTCCTATCTGACTTAGCGAGAGCGAACTACGGCACGTCCGTAGTCGCCGAGTGTAACGCCTGAAGTGCGGGAAAAATACCAAAGCCACACGGTTTGCAATTGTGTGCACCCGTCACCAAGGTACGGAAACGAGGCGGTCGTCCACAGCCTCCCGCGTCCGAGAAGCCGGGGATAACTGCCACCTTAACTGAACGAAGTCAGGATCCTACACGGGTACCGTCTGTATTAATGTATTAATAGCCTGTGTTATAAGGGCGATGTGCTGATTTAACCCTATCAGTGCGGGTACCGTCTGTATTAATGTATTATTAGCCTGTGTTATAAGGGCGATGTGCTGATTTACCCTTATCAGTGCGGGTACCGTCTGTATTATTGTATTAATAGCCTGTGTTATAAGGGCGATGTGCTGATTTAACCCTATCAGTGCGGGTACCGTCTGTATTAATGTATTAATAGCCTGTGTTATAAGGGCGATGTGCTGATTTAACCCTATCAGTGCGGGTACCGTCTGTATTAATGTATTAATAGCCTGTGTTATAAGGGCGATGTGCTGATTTACCCTTATCAGTGCGGGTACCGTCTGTATTAATGTATTAATAGCCTGTGTTATAAGGGCGATGTGCTGATTTAACCCTATCAGTGCGGGTACCGTCTGTATTAATGTATTAATAGCCTGTGTTATAAGGGCGATGTGCTGATTTAACCCTATCAGTGTATTAATGTATTAATAGCCTGTGTTATAAGGGCGATGTGCTGATTTAACCATATCAGTGCGGGTACCGTCTTTAGACGTCAAAAACGCCTTTAGACGTCAGATTCTGACGACTTATGGCGATTCTCACACTGAAAGAGTAGAAATATTTACAATGGCCGTAGACCGATAGCACAGTTATTTAAATGAAGCGGAAATAGCTGACTGAGACATTTATGATGATTTCAAATCGAAAAAAACGTTGTTCTTTATGGCTTATGCAAAAATATTTCAGCGTTGTAGGGGTCAAGGCAGGAATGCTGCATAATTTTGAGCCCCGCCAGATGCATTTGATTCAAATGCTGTCAACCTTAAGTAGTACAATAATAACCACAAGCTAACACATTGTCCGGCGATACTCACACCAGTACTGGTAATATCAAAGTTTTAAAATGGATGAGAAGAAGCTACCGTGGATTGTGCCGACTAGACTACTAACAACTTGTCAGGGAGTACACGGGCGATAACAGAAGTGTATATCATGGGCAGACTAGACTACTAACAACTTGTCAGGGAGTACACGGGCGATAACAGAAGTGTATATCATGGGCAGACTAGACTACTAACAACTTGTCAGGGAGTACACGGGCGATAACAGAAGTGTATATCATGGGCAGACTAGACTACTAACAACTTGTCAGGGAGTACACGGGCGATAACAGAAGTGTATATCATGGCTTCGCTTGTAACAATGCACAATAGCTTATTTTCTTTTGCGGGAAAAACAAATATCAGAAAGTTTAGATTGATGACGATTATCTCAATTATCTTTTTTTTTCTTGTGCTCTTAGAATAAAATGTTCTATCACAAATCACTCACAAATCGTGTTATTTTCTTTGTCTACGATGTGCATTATCTTTGGGATTTAATAAAATCATTGTATCTACATTTGACATTCTGGTAATTTGTAGCTGTTGCTAATTTATTATAATGTGGAATACATGTAAACAGTATGAAATGTTCTTTTCTAGATTAATATCGTTTTTAAAATAAATCCTTAGAGTTAATTACAATATTTTTAAGTTTGTTTGCTGAATATGATATCTATGTTTTGCAATACATATTTCTAATGTCGTCCCATTTTAAGAAATTAATTTACAAACTGCATCAATTATTTTTTAGTAATGACATGTGAATGGCTGCGTGCAAGAACCTGTTAAGTGGATTTTTTAAAGTTTATTTCAATATTTTGTTTTCTTTTAAGAGCTTCCGCGTAGAATGATTTTGTTTATCAATAATATTGGTGGTGTAAGTTTAGTAATCATATCTAAGACTCCAGCATGCCATGCGCACATTTTTAAAGTTTGTTAACTAGTATTTGCGAAAAGTCTTCAAGTAAAATATTACAGTATTTTATGGTGAATGACATTGCCATTTTATTGACTTAGGCAAAATTTTCCCAAAATCATGGATATCGATTAGATATCTGTGAAACAGTGACTTCACAACCATTCATCTGAATACTTTTGCACATTTAAAATTAATAGTGTTGATATTTGTACAATCATGTTAATGGTGCTTACCATTTCAGATTTTTTATTCTATTATTTGTAAGAACATTTTAAGTGAGTTTACCGGTAGGATTTGCTACATGTTATCTAGTAATATTTACTGGTAAGCGCACTTGACAGTTTTTCATAAAGAAATTTGACCCACTAACAGCCATAAACATGTACTTGCTTCTGAGAAAAGTGCTTTATAATGGTCGAAGAGCTAAGATTTTTTTACACAATAATCTTCCCTATCTCAGCACCTCAAATCCGTCGTTCTCAGCAAGAACCTGTTAATGGCGCTTATCCGGTTATTGCATGGAGCCTTCGTTTATATAAGGTATATTGTTTTAACTATGCTGTAAATGTAATTAACATAAGTCAAATGATGGAAATAGGCAACTAGTAATGCAACGCAAGTAGTGCGTCAACGTCGTGGCTTGGTGTTAACATAGTTTTCATTTGAGTTACGGTGTACATGTATTTACAGAGCTGCCACGTACCATTTACTCTTTATTTCTTGGCTTACTTTTGTTCATCTCAAATGACGATTACTTCGGTTCAGCTTTAAGCTTGATGACATGTCTACAATCACGCATACAAACTAACACCTGAGGTTAATCAGCCAATTTGAGCTGTCAATTCAGCTATTGTTTCACACCTCTTTGACATTGCATCAGTCAGGTGATGGTCCAGCAAACGGAATTCGTTTAACAAATGCTGCTATGGTGTTGGCCAACCGTCCACGACTCCGAAACCACATCAAGCCAATAATGAGCCACCGTTTTATATTTCCTGGGACTGAATTATGTTTAATCGTGCGACGAGGCTGGTTTCCACTCTGTGGAAATTGGCAAATTACCTCAATTTTTCACCAAAATTGTGAACTACACTGCTCTGTGAAGCATAAATGCAGTATCTGCTTATTTTAAAAGTAAGCTGTTACTGCCTTTTGACTTTACACGCATCTCTCGCTTTCCAATATCCCAGTTGACTTGATAATGGATTTAAGCAAAATAGAATGACTCGAGAAGTTGATTATTACAGGCTCTGGACTATATCAGCCTGGTAGGAAGCATATGATAGTATTATGCTTTGTATAGACCTACACGTATCAAGGGCGGGGTCCTGGTGTAGTGGTTAAAGCTGCCTGCCTGAAAAGTCAAACAAGAGTTTCTTCCTCGCTCACTCGTAAATATTCAGTATGGTGGAGAGCTTCCGTGACAGAGACGTAGCGTACTTGACCTCAGACCCCTAGGGATCGAATTATGTGTCTGGTGGGATGTGTCATTTCATTCATCTCAACATCCTCATGTTGTTGGCCCAGTTTAGCCTATATGTGCAGAATTCCATTCATTCATACGGATAATAATCTGTAAATAAGTATTACAGGTTTGAATCTGTGAACGACACAGATAAAGGCGACAAAAGAAAACAAATCGGCTGAGTAAAATATGTGAATGGCCATGATGACGATGCGAGTGAGTGAGTGAGTGAGTGAGTGAGTGAGTGAGTGAGTGAGTGAGGGAGGGAGTGAGTGAGTGAGTGAGTGAGTGAGTGAGTGAGTGAGTGAGTGAGTGAGTGAGTGAGTGAGTGAGTGAGTGAGTGAGTGAGTGAGTGAGTGAGTGAGTGAGTGAGTGAGTGAGTGAGTGAGTGAGTGAGTGAGTGAGTGAGTGAGTGAGTGAGTGAGTGAGTGAGTGAGTGAGTGAGTGAGTGAGTGAGTGAGTGAGTGAGTGAGTGAGTGAGTGAGTGAGTGAGTGAGTGAGTGAGTGAGTGAGTGAGTGAGTGAGTGAGTGAGTGAGTGAGTGAGTGAGTGAGTGAGTGAGTGAGTGAGTGAGTGAGTGAGTGAGTGAGTGAGTGAGTGAGTGAGTGAGTGAGTGAGTGAGTGAGTGAGTGAGTGAGTGAGTGAGTGAGTGAGTGAGTGAGTGAGTGAGTGAGTGAGTGAGTGAGTGAGTGAGTGAGTGAGTGAGTGAGTGAGTGAGTGAGTGAGTGAGTGAGTGAGTGAGTGAGTGAGTGAGTGAATGAGTGAGTGAGTGAGTGAGTGAATATTGCTCTACGTCGCTTTCTGTACAATTATCGCAATACCGCGACAGAAGGAAGCTCGAAGTCGCGATTATGCTCTACTCTTATCGAATGAATGACTTTATTGTGAACACAACCATAGACAATGCCCACTACCATAGACAATGCACACTACCATAGACAATGCACACTACCATAGACAATGCACACTACCATAGACAATGCCCACTACCATAGACAATGCACACTACCATAGACAATGCACACTACCATAGACAATGCACACTACCATAGACAATGCACACTACCATAGACAATGCACACTACCATAGACAATGCACACTACCATAGACAATGCCCACTACCATAGACAATGCACACTACCATAGACAATGCACACTACCATAGACAATGCACACTACCATAGACAACGCACACTACCATAGACAATGCCCACTACCATAGACAATGCCCACTACCATAGACAATGCCCACTACTATAGACAATGCACACTACCATAGACAATGCACACTACCATAGACAATGCCCACTACCATAGACAATGCACACTACCATAGACAATGCACACTACCATAGACAATGCACACTACCATAGACAATGCCCACTACCATAGACAATGCACACTACCATAGACAATGCACACTACGTTAGACAATGCACACTACCATAGACAATGCACACTACCATAGACAATGCACACTACCATAGACAATGCGTTAATATGTGAATAATACAGAGGTTATCCCAGCAAACAGGGGACATTGCCTAGTGTTGTTATGTTGTTGGTTCAGCGTCGTAGACGATGGACCAGCAACATAACAACATTGTTCAATTTAATTAGCAGAGAATTTAATATGCTTGGGTATATAGATGTTTCATATTACAATTTTTTTTATTTGCACTTGCACCTGCACTGAGGAGACATTTGTAAATCCTTGTTAAAAAATTATGTTTACAACAACATTGTGTCGTGTTTACTGGTATCAGTGGAATGCATTACTTTTCACGCGCTTTCTGATCATGATTGGTTACTTCACTCACAATGAATATAAATCCATTCTCGTCACTCAACCATTCTGGTCAAATGATTTTTATGTCAGATCAGATGAATGTGGATGATCACGCGGCTGTAGAATACATTCTATGCCCAAAGTCATAGCCAGGATCGTGCGATTTTCGTAAAACTTTTGCAGAAGCCATTTGCCGTAAAATTATATACGCTATGTAATATTACGAAATTTTCAGAGCTGTTAGGATTCGTTTGAAATATTTCTTAAAAACCGGTTGTGAATTGATTGGAAAATCAGCGAAAATCATGCGATACAGGTTAAAGTGAATTTATAATAATGACGGCGGTTATAACTGGGAGGATGCGACAAAGTGGAAGTGTCACCGGGGTAATAGTGATCCCTTTATAGCTGAAATTTGAAATAATTGTTGGTCACCAAAGTGGAAGTTCTACGATTGGTAAAATTTAATCACCAGAGAGTCGGTTTAGATTGGGCTATTTAAAATATCAGTCTGGTACATCGTGAAAAACTGTGACCAAAAAGGTAAGGAAAAACGCGAGATTTTCAAGTGCGCCACAAGTATACATATTTGTTTAATTTGTGACCAAACATTTGCAAATCTTGATGTTTAAGCACTCCTTTTATTCCCAATCATTCAAAACATTTTCCGTTAAATTGAATATGTTAAAAATATAATCTGATGAATAAATCAATATGGGTGCTTAATAGGCTTAAACCCATCTATCACGGATTGCCAGGCGTGACTTTTCACTATGATTTGAACATTATTCATTCCATCACCGTCTTTGTTTATTGTTTATTTGACTTCCAGTTAAAAACATGCACAAATGGTTCATTATAATTATTATTATCATTTTTTGAACATGTTATTAACTTTGGTTGACGGGAACAGGTCGAGACGACCTCTACAATGCCTGTCAGCCATATAAGTGAATCAAAATTATAGAATAAAATAATATCCAGTGTTTAAAATAGCAATGTTTTTGTGTATATGCTATCTAATAATGTACATAGTATAGATTATAAATTTTGCGATTTGTACACATAAAATAAAATAATTGTCTGTCATCTGTTTTCCGCACCAAAACCAGAGATAAAATAGTTACACTGTGCTCTACACCGTGTAGCAAAAAAAGACACTCTGGAAAGCGTAGAAACCTAATTTAAACCTCTAAATGCTTTAGTTGTTTATTATATAAAAGGACATACAACTAGGATATGTGATGTCTTAAGACGGTCCCCGCACTGCTACAAAATACAATTATGATGATGTCGAATTAAAAAAAAGCCCTTTGGTATCCATGGTTTTCACAAAACTATTTCAGCTTTTTCAGGGTTAGTGTCAATTTTTTTTTAAATTTAAGTTCAACTACCCCGATTTTGGCTCTCATTAGAATCAGTAGATAAACTTATTTAAATCATCATAATCCATGTATCTGAAATGTACTAAAATGACTTTAACGATAAACATTTATTTGATTTACCGAGACTATCATACCTTTGATCATTATTCATTCAATTAATTTCGTCATGAAATGAATACAGGCTATGTGTTCTCCTAACCCTTCATGAAATGAATACAGGCTATGTGTTCTCCCAACCCTTCATGAAATGAATACAGGCTATGTGTTCTCCTAACCCTTCATGAAATGAATACAGGCTATGTGTTCTCCTAACCTTTCATGAAATGAATACAGGCTATGTGTTCTCCTAACCCTTCATGAAATGAATACAGGCTATGTGTTCTCCTAACCCTTCATGAAATGAATACAGGCTATGTGTTCTCCCAACCCTTCATGAAATGAATACAGGCTATGTGTTCTCCTAACCCTTCATGAAATGAATACAGGCTATGTGTTCTCCCAACCCTTCATGAAATGAATACAGGCTATGTGTTCTCCTAACCCTTCATGAAATGAATACAGGCTATGTGTTCTCCTAACCCTTCATGAAATGAATACAGGCTATGTGTTCTCCTAACCCTTCATGAAATGAATACAGGCTATGTGTTCTCCCAACCCTTCATGAAATGAATACAGGCTATGTGTTCTCCTAACCCTTCATGAAATGAATACAGGCTATGTGTTCTCCTAACCCTTGATGAAATGAATACAGGCTATGTGTTCTCCTAACCCTTGATGAAATGAATACAGGCTATGTGTTCTCCTAACCCTTGATGAAATGAATACAGGCTATGTGTTCTCCTAACCCTTGATGAAATGAATACAGGCTATGTGTTCTCCTAACCCTTCATGGAATGAATACAGGCTATGTGTTCTCCTAACCCTTGATGAAATGAATACAGGCTATGTGTTCTCCTAACCTTTGACCCTTACAGCGCGGGAATCACATCGGACCAGGTATGATATTATAGCCCGAACAATGATAGAGTGGTACAGCCCGTCACATGACGAGATCAGTTAAATGAAATGAAATGAATCGGGCTTTATGCCACCTTTGTGCACATATAGGCTAAACTGGGCCAGGAGAATCTCCTGAGGATGATGAGATGAAGGAGATGACACTGTCCTTCAGACACAGGATTCGAAATTCGAGCCCTGGCGGTCTGAGGCCGAGCACGCTACCTCTCGGTCACGGAGGCTCCCTGCAATACTGAGTTTCACACGTGGATGGGGTGGAAACATTTTGTTTCTTTCAAATCGCCGAGACCGGGAACCGAACCCCGAACTCAGCGGTGTTAACCACTACCCTAGGGTCCCCGCCCGACGAGATCAGTTTATCAAATCTGTCATTTTTTTGTTCTTCAAATTAATGGGTAGAATACCATACTTGGGCCATTACTTCTCGCTGATCACTTGACGCAATGCTGCTTCTCATATATCACCTTTATATATGTATCCTCAATATATCTCGATTTATCATGTTTTCTACAGACGGGCCTCTAATGATATCGCATAGTATTTTATCACAAGTTACTTTCTGGTACATAATTCATCAAGATAAATGATAATTTCATGTTTTTTTATATAGCTGGCTTTGACAAGCAGTACACTCATCACATTGTGAAGCCCTCACTAGGCCTATAAATAGTTGTCAAAAAAATTGTTATAATTTGGCAAAACAACATGCTTATACCTTGTTAGAATATCTTTGAATCAGCCACCGCTGCTGGTATGGGGACCTCAAAATGGTCGATTTTAAATTTTGAAAATGGTGAGTTAAGTAGGAGGGAGAGCACTTGAAATATCCCCCCAAAATCAGTTTTTATCACATTTCGAGTACATCGATCAAACCTGTTCTAAAAATTTCGTGTTGGGTCTGTGACTCCAGATATGCAAGTCTTAAGTGACGCAATTGGTGCAAAACCCATTTAAGACCCGACTAAAGGAGGTGCTACTTTTACATTCAAATCACAATTTGAGCACATCGATGACACTTTTAGATGTGGCTAAAAGTCCATGGGATTTTACTGTTAATTATTCATGTTACATACCATAATTGTCAGTTGAAAAATCTGAATAAGAAAAATTATGGTGTCAGTTTTTCTTTTCAGTATCATTTTTATACCAGCTTAACACAAATAATTATCTTATGCACATCAGTTAAACGTGTAATATAGAATATTAAATATTTCACACAATGTTCAGAGAACCACTCAGAATAAAAAGAATATTATTGAACATTAGAGATAGTGACACTTCAAGCTTAATAAAAATTAAATAAAAACACACGATTTCGCACTATCGTAACATTTTTATTTTTATTTTTATGTTTTTTTAAGTGAAATACAAAACATTTTTTTGGAAGATCGGGTGGCGATAATTCATGTTAATTCTTCTTTTCAGTTTTAGTGACATAGTCATAGTATATTGATCAATAACACTAGCGATCTTAAAAACCTCTATGTGAGCGATTTCATTTTAATTTTAAAATTGTCCCAGCTCTAAAGTCCGTGTTAATCTTCAGAAAGCGTTTGGTTTCATCATAACGATAGCACAACAGTGTGACCATATTCCACAGAAAAATACAGCCTTGATGACAGCTGTCAGGTTTGTCTTTTGGTTCGATAGACAAAACAGGACGGTAATGATTACACACAGTGAACAAATCATTACACAACCCTTCACCAAACAGAAAATTCAGAAAATCGTAATTTTAATATTTTGAGGTTGCGCGGCGTGGATATGTTAATTTTAAGCGTGTTTAATATTTTAATAATTCCGCATGGATGTACCTTTTTGTGTGACTGGTCACAAAGAGTGTAGGTCTAAACTGATTCTGTTCAGATTTTTGCGTTTTGGTTTGTTTATCTATTTTGGTGGCTCACATGATAGCGACTATAATTTTGATCTTAAAGCGGGTCTTAATGCCGACCTAACTATATGTTTGATAATCCATATAACATTGTTTATGACCTGTTGAAAGAGGCGAATAACTGTTCCGAGTTCTTTTCGTGTTTGGCATATTGCTCTTGATTGTATACAGATTATGATACTCATAGTTTTAGCCTACTGTGCATAAAAATATGTTAAAGTCGTGCAAACTAATCAATAATTTCACAAACGCGTAGAAACCCGCAGCATTTTCTATTTTACAAAGCGTAATACTGTCTGGTCCCCTGTTGACCAGATAACATATTAACTCTTATAAATGAGCACTGGTCTGACGGCATCAACATGTTGCCCAATGCTGTGTTAACACTCAACAATCCTTCAGCTGTACAAGTATGTTTGAGTTTTCTCTGGATCTCTTAGAAATGTTGATAAAATGGTTTTAAAAAATCTAAAACATTTGAAAAAATCAAATCATGATGTGTGAAAAACACTATTTCATACAAAACTAAATACCAGAATTGATGTCATCCGATAGAGCGTGATAGATCGCATGTATAGAATTACATGTTGCTGCCGGTTATAAAAATAATACGGCGCATATCAAAACCCTGTACCCGCTTTTTTATTTAGATTTGCACCCACTTGAACTGGTGTGTCGCCACCGCGACACACAAGTTCAAGTGGGTGCAAAATCAGTGTAATTTGATACCAAACATATGCATATATTGATGCTTAAACACCCATTTATTTTCCTCTCGCTTCTTGAATTACACTGATTGATCGACTAGCAAAACAGAGTTTTATTATGTAAGATAATGTCTGGTTTATAGTTGACCGTATTCTATGAATAAATCTCCATTTTTGATGACAAGATTGCACATTCTCTAAAAAGCTTTGTCGGGGACCAAATATTGTTTTTCACTTCCCCATCAATAGAGGTGGTCACTTATTATACCACGTGACTAATCCCTTACAGTCACGCAATTGTATTATTTAAATTACTGAATGACACATAATAATAATAATATAATAATACTTCTGTTTTATAAAAATATTTGAATTTATTATTCAAAGCTGACCATTTTCTGGTTCGTTTGACCAATTAGATACTTGCTGTATTTTTTCTAAATACCTCAATTTAATAAGGTACTGGTAGCCAGTTTTCAGTATCCGAATGCATAGGTTTTTTTATTTTTCAAAACATTATTAAAACTTTTATAAGAAACAATTAGATAATGTTGCTTCTAAGTAATGTTACCTGTATAAAATTATGTATACACAAAAACTTAATAAAAAAGTAATAATAAAATAAGATAATTTGTACATTTTACTTGTATGACAGTTAGGTACAACACTTGAATACCTCTTATCTTATTGTCAACTTAAACCTGTTAAATGTGCTAATATTCTATTTCAAGTACTTTTTTGAAGGATTAAATTTTATTCGAATATTTCGAAACCGGTTCCACCCATAATATAACATGATGAAACAGATGTGCTTTTGTTATCTATTTCCTGTTCTGCCTTGAACTAAAAAAATGTCTTGTTTTAAAAATAATATAACATGATGAAACAGATGTGCTTTTGTTATCTATTCCCTGTTCTGCCTTGAATTTAAAAAAAATGTTTTGTTTTAAAAAAAATGCTATAAATAAAGAAAACAAAAAACTACAATTAAGCATATGGGTTCAATAAAATACAAGTAGATGTAATTATCACATGCGATAATGGCTATTGGATTGGAAAGTCATAACTTAATGACGCACTCAGCGGATTGTCGGACCCGCATATAACACGTATCCAGTAAACGTATTTCGTCAACACCTCAGGCAGCTGTTAACCACTAGACACGAGAAGGTGACACGGTGTTTGTTCAATGTTGGACCAGCGTCGCAGACGGTGGCCCAACATTAAACCGACACTGTGTCAACCTTTTGTGTTTACTGGAAATCTTGTTCTATGATATATAATTCAGTTTCGATGAAACGGTGTTGGTTTAATGTTGTGTCAGCGTCGCAGACGGTGGCCCAACATTAAACAAACATCGAGTCTTCTGTTTACTGACTATATATAATAACAATCATTATATAAATGAAATATAACTTATTTTCATGATTGTGATTATTTCTTCTAAAGCACGTTTGTTTGCATTATTGTATTATGTTTTTAAATGATATTCTATTCACAGGATGGATTATTTTATATTTGTTTCCTCAAGAAGTAAGGCTGCTATGTTTTTTCTCTGTTTTAGATGAGCGCGCGCATTAGATTAAGGCTACGCATTATCAACAAAACACATTTTTCTGCCTAGCGAGCATTGCATGGTTGCCAATTTCCAAGAACAATATATTTTAGTTTTAGGAGATAAAAAACATGATCTAGACATGTTTTTTTTTCATTGCCCGCATTAATTTTGCAAAAATAGTTTTAAAAAAATGGTTGTTTTTATTTCGTCGCCCTCACTAACTTTTTCCAAAAATTTGTCTAAATTTGTTTTTTGGCTAAATGTTTTTCAGCTCTCCCTTAATAGATTTTGGATTATTTATTCTTCACTAAAACAGGGGATACAGATAGATAGTGGCCGAATTGCAAATAAATTATGTTTCACTCGTTCATTTAATCGTTTCAGTTACATGTAAATTTAGATGTCAGGATCTGATGGATTAGACGTCCGATTCTGACGTCTAAAGTCGATCCACGCGTTGAAAGGGTTTACAACCACTATATTCCAGCTCAGGACTTAGTTGGTTACTAAACATTTGAATGTGATGCTGTTTGGATCACGAAGCCTATCCGTTTGAATTCACGTATTACGCATCGCCTGTGTCTGATGGTTTATTTAAATATCGATATTTGACTCAGAGAATGACCGGGGTAATGTATCAATTACATTTAGAGAGTCAAGCTACCATATATCATGTATATCAGCTGAGAAGAAAATAAGTGTTAGACAATTACATTTTTATTATTTTCAATCTGACCCAAAATTTTGGACTCGACCCCCTGAATTGGATAGATTGCATATGTTTTAAATTCAATTATATATAATCAGAAATACATATCTTATGCATATCTGGTATAATGTAACTAATTTTTACCCACTTTAAGTTGTGTGTGGCGTTAGCGAGACTCAACTTGAAGTAGGCAATACAATTAAAATTAATAACTCAGCACTTGAGCATAATTAAGACGGTTTCCGCTTCTCAGTAGTAGGTCATACGTGTTTTTTATTAAGCATGATAATACATGTATTTTCTTAGAAGGTCGTGTGTCCTGAGCCTCTGATATTAATATGCTGTACGATTTTTCTCTTCAGATGATTAAGTGATTAATGGACAGCGACATCGCTGGTAATCAGGTAATCATATGGCGACCACTGCTGTCTCAGGTAATCATATGGCGACCACTGCTGTCTCAGGTAATCATATGGCGACCACTGCTGTCTCAGGTAATCATATGGCGACCACTGCTGTCTCAGGTAATCATATGGCGACCACTGCTGTCTCAGGTAATCATATGGCGACCACTGCTGTCTCAGGTAATCATATGGCGACCACTGCTGTCTCAGGTAATCATATGGCGACCACTGCTGTCTCAGGTAATCATATGGCGACCACTGCTGTCTCAGGTAATCATATGGCGACCACTGCTGTCTCAGGTAATCATATGGCGACCACTGCTGTCTCAGGTAATCATATGGCGACCACTGCTGTCTCAGGTAATCATATGGCAACCACTGCTGTCTCAGGTAATCATATGGCGACCACTGCTTTCTCAGGTAATCATATGGCGACCACTGCTGTCTCAGGTAATCATATGGCGACCACTGCTGTCTCGTACATCAGAAATAGATGAGATCCCTAAAGAATATAGCATATCCGCTTAATCATTTGAGGATCATATTTAAATGGCGCCATTTGATAGCCTGGTCGCGTCAGAGCCCGGGTGTACCTTGCACGAGTTCTTGGCCATACATTCACATACAATGGCTCTAACTGTTCAAAACATGGGATGATGACAGCCGCATAAATAATCGATCAACGCAGTATTAAAAATATGCATTTTGAAAGAATTTTTTTTATTCCTAATAACACTGCTTTATTCTGGTAATAAAATGTATTGAAAACGCTTAAGGGGCTAAGCAGGCATGTATATGATATATAGTAAAAATAAAATGGTTTTCAATTTCCAAATGTCCCCTTGTATTATCGCTACGTGTTCATTACTGGAAAATAATTAAATATTAATTTGCAGTTCAATTGTGACCTTACTTATTAGTGGATAAAAACAATTAGAATTAAAATATGCCAACGTCATTGTTAGTATTATTGTAGGCATCGAACAAAATATTAAATCTCTTTCAATTGAAATGGTAAACTAATTGATAGTATATTGTGTTCATGCGAAACATAATCTATTGCAAAGTAGAACAATGTCACAGCTAATTAACGTATTACCCTCATGCTAGGACAACATTCTCGGATCAAATATAGACTTAGAATCTGACGTCAATCGATGTCAGATTTTGATCTCTAAAGTAGATCTCCGCACTGAAAGAGTAATCTATTTTTAGTGTCGGTAGACCCTTAACATAGGTATGCAACTGAAGCGGAAAGAAATAACTTAGACATTTATGATGATTTCAAATTGACTAAAATGCACATTTAGATCTCTTGGTTTATATAAAATGATATCAGCACTTTAAGGGTTGACATAGAAAAAATATTCACCCATTACCAGGAGGACGCTTTGACCATTAATCTGAATTATTATCAATATATATTAATGAATATTTTAAACAATCAGATACATATCATTTACTATGAAGGGAAAATAACAATATTATTAGCGCAAGTGAAGTGACACTTTTGTTTGCGACGCACGCCCAACATTGAGAAAACATTAGGCCAGAGTAGACCTATTGTGTTTACCCTGTAGGATTTACAATGTTGGATTGATGAATGGCAACCATCTACGATGCTGGCCAAACATCAAATCAACATTGACCATGTGGTTTAGAATGTTTTCTAACTTGTATAGTCCAACTATACTAGGATAGTGAATACACATCATACATTTACAGATGTAGGCCTACATATCACCAGACAATACTGACAGGAGCACATAATTTAAGGCCTAAATAATCATATGATGTCGAGCCAAGTCGTACACGAAATATAACATTTTAGATGTAGTGATGTAATCGAACCCCTCCCTGATCCACCCCACCCTCTCTTAAACGTGTTAAAAGAAGCTGTTAATTTCATAACTATAGTCACGTGCTTGGCCCCGTCTATTCCTTGACATGACCACGTCGTCAAGGACATCATTTTTGTTAGGTATTGCCATATTGTCCAGATAAAAAATCAGGTCAAATTCATAAATCTATCTACTGAACGCATTCTACAGTGTGATCAATCAGGCCACTAAGCTGACGCTAGTCGATAGTGGATCTGATGAATGGTAATGGTTTATCTACGTTGGGGCCAGTCTAATGCCTGCAAGTAATATGGTTCAAATGTGGCTCATCCTCTGATATATGTCCCTCAAGTATCCTTGTACAAACTGGAATGTCGTCTGGAGTCCTTGGCCATCCAGCTGTGAAATTTTCATCGTGGCCAATTTTCGAAATGTTAAAAATTCCCAGCGATGGGTATATTACTCCATGTCGCCTCCGCAGGCCCTGTTACCTCTGGTGACAGAGTCGCCGTAAGGGACTCTCATCAGAAAGCAATTTCACCGTTGGCTGCCTTGGAAACAACACTGATGTGTACAGATTCGACATGAACACTTCACCCCATTAAACACGATACATTGACCTAATGTTCGGTTAATGTCGCGCCAACGATTATCCAAAAGGTGATGTAAAACCCTATTCATTTCATTTCATTTTGAAGTGGCGAAAACGTTGCTCATATTGTTTTATACTAGGGATTATTGTTAATACTCAATATTACTTCTTCTTTTTTTGGGGGTGGGGGTTCTGATAAAACACAAATTTTACTAATCCAGCGTTTTCGATATCATAAAAAAATGATGAAAATTAATTATTATTATCTTTGGTTAATACAAAAAAATAATTTTACTCTGAACATTGTGTGAAATGATCAAACTAAAAAAAATGTTCAGCTCTATAACTAACGGAAAAATACAACCAGCCAGTTGGGGCCACTTTTTGTCTCATTCTACAAAATAAATGTGTATTAATTTGGTTGGTTCAACTATGATAAATGTACTTCGTTAATAAAAAAAGAACCGAAATTAGTTGCTATGATATAAATTACTTTATTCAGAAATTAATTTATTATTGATTAGAATTTTAAAACGACTGTGATAATTTACTCGCTCACATCTGCGGCTGTATTTGCTTAAAATTAAAAAAACTTTGTCTAGAATAAGTAATTTTTAGCCCAAGAGCCTATATATAAACTTGTACTGGTAATCTAATTTTGTTAATTTTGGACACTCAGAAGACAAAACTGATTATTTATAAATATTAACATTTTGAGAAAAACAATGGATTGGTTATTCAGTATCGTGTTGTAAAGATGTACACTTGTACGATTTGGTACTTCTATACACACTGTGTGCAGTGATTTTCATTATAAGACGTATATCGGTATCAGCCATGCAATATGGCAAGATATAGCATATATCCTATGAATTAGGTGTTCGACTAAATTCTCAAACTCATTCATTGGACAAGTGTGGTGTTTTCTCATATCGCAAATAAACAATGTTTGCATATCGTGTCTAAATCCACAAGGACACGAGGCAATAGATCATTAGATGTGTTAATACTTGTACTATTAATAACACAAGTTATTTCCCCCTAATTTGTTAACATTTTAAAGCCGATAGTATTTTTGAACAATTTTTAAATACGCGTGGAGTGATTTGCAAATGTGTGCTTTGCAAATTACAGTAAAGTAATGGACCAGGTGTGCATACACTGTGTGCATCAGCCACAACAATAAACTCCCAACAGAAAAAGTTTCGTGGTCAGAGTGAATGATAAACACATTGTGCCTGATTAGGATTTGGCGACAACAGCATTTTCAAAAGCATTTCTTTCCCCCGCTGCTGCCACCAGATGGTGTTACAGTAGCTCCGTCGCTGTCCACCTGTGGCTGTCTCCGCCCCAGTTACATTCTATCACGCTCAGCGATGACAGTCACGAAGACATATGTCCTGATAACAACCAGGAACAGAAATGACAATGTGACACGTAGATGCTGAGGGAATAACGAGTAGACACCTGTGTCATCAAAGGTAGTAAAAGTTCTCAAGCAAACATAGTATTTAAACCATTCTTTTGCGATCATAATATCCAGCTTGCAACCGAAAGGAATTAAAATACATAGTTAAAACACAATTGATCGTGCTTTGTCGTCGAATCACTTCTCCTTACAATTTATTGAGTATAAGAAAATACATTTTTGAAAATAGAAGATTAATACACACATACAGCAGTGAGAATGACAGGGTATTCTGCAGCAGACAGAGACAGTGATGATGGTGAACATTTCTTACTGGCATTATCAGAGCTTTCTAACTCAGACTCACTCTACCAAACTGACACCATTATATTAGGGGCTGAACCTAACCAGTCTATCAGTGAGAGCCTTAACAACGTGTCTGATCATCTAGTGGAGTCACCTTGGATTCTGGGTGCTAATAATTCTAACTACACCGTGTTCTCCTTCACAACACCTCTTGACGAACTGGATATTAGAATACTCTTCTGGATCATCTATGTTATAATAGCCACATCTTGTGTTCTGGGTAAGTAATCAACCCTACCCTTTTAAGCTCTAGGCACAACTATAGTCGTTTTAATTTATTTTATTAGCACTTCAAATCAAGTTATTGGGAATGAATTAAGTGTTTAAACATCGATATTTGAAAAATATTTGATCTCAAATTAGCACTATGAGTATTTCCCATCCACTTGAAGTTACGGGTCGCTGTAGCGAGACAACTTCAAGTGGGTAAAAAAAAATAAAGACACATTAAATAAGGTAACTGAGTGGGAAAAGGGTTATTACGTAGTTTTATTATAGCTTGTTCGTATGTCATGTGTGACAACATGCTAGTTCTATAATATTGTTTTTATTGAAATAAGCACTATCAGATTATCTGATAATTGAATAACACATTTCACACAAATTTGCACCTGCTAACGTGTGCGATGACAGTCATCATGACAATATGCTTATTTGTCACTTAAGATGTACAATAAACCGCTAATCATACACAGTATCACTAGCAGTTTATGTTCATGTATATTTCTATTTGTTATGATTATGCACTTTTATAAGAACAATCATTTTTTATTGACACTACATAGATTGTAGTTGTATTGTATATTTTATTCAATAAAAACAATATTATTTTACATTGTTATTTATATAGTTATAAAAATATCTGATGCTTGGTTCAAATTAAGCAAAGGGGGTTTATTAAATTCAAATTTAAAATACTATACATATATTATAAATTTTAACTCCCAGTGGACTGAGCTAAATAAAATAAATATAATTAATAATACATATTAATGTTAGATATCACATAAACATAACACATATCAGCAGAAATTGTGGATAATCCTCAGTAAAAACAAAGATCACACATTATGACAAAGCTTTATTATTTCACTTTGTAAAAGCTGATCCCACACGATCTCTCTCAAATCACAGACCATTTACAAACTGGAAACCATGGTTTCAGTTACTGTCGTGACAAACATCTTCAATGTCTACAGTCAAAGTGATCGTTTACTCCACACTCTACATATACAGCCAACACAGAACGCTGGCAATGTTGGTTCAGCTTTGGGCCGTAGTCGCAGACGGAGAACCAAGATTAATCCAACATTGTCCCAACATCTTGTACTTTGGTATGCTCTTACATGACTAATGCCTACTGTACTTTTCTACTGGTATTTTACTACTAAATTAATGCAGAAATTATACGAGTATTTTTATATGTTACTACAAGTGTTTGAGTTGTAAATTTAACACACCGTGTGTGAATAATAATACATGTTTTCCTTGGCTAATTAAAAAATAATGTTTTCATTATTACGACTATGTATATGGTACACATCAACCAAATCACGCCACAATGAAATTTTGTGTGAAGTGCAAAACACTCAATTTCTAATTTTTGTTTTTTGCGCCATTCATCCATCTACTTAATCAATTAATTAATATCTGAATAACATCAAATGGGGAGTTGTAATTTAGCTTTATGGGTCACGGCTCATCTCTCCAACGCCATGCTGCAACTCTGCCATGACATACAGGGTGGATAATGCTTTGCGTGGCCTAATTCATCTTCGGGCATGGTTTAAATCTCCCCAACCCCTGAAGGAGCTGGGCTAGAACAACACTTCTTTTTATTACATTTGTTCTATTCAAGTTACTACAATTCAAATCAAATCCATATTGCCCTGGAAACGCTAAATAATGCAAAATATCAGGAAAAAGTAGAGTGTAACAAAAAGGAGAAGCAGTCGGTGTAAAAACAGAAAAAGTAGCCGAATTCTCAGCAGCCTCTGTCAACCCTTTTACCGCTAAGCACGAATATGATTGTTTTTAATCCATTTTGTTAGCAGGTTAAATCACTGGTACGGGGAATGAAATGTGCGTTTCAACATCAACATTTACAATTTTATGGTTTAATAATAAAAATGTGAGTAATTTTCAACAATTTGAGGTTGTGGCTCGCGGCGGTAGCGAAACACAGCTTCAAGTGGCTGAAACCTTTAATGAAACAACTTAGCGGGTAAAGGGGATAGGTATCTATGTGATGGACTGTATGCTCCCAGGGGAGTTGAAATGGCACATCAATGAACAGGTCCAGTGGCCAGGGGGTAAAATGTAAAATCCGATGATAGGTCTTCAGACTTGATATCAGACTATAAAAAACCTGCCCCTTTACACAAGACAGCAATGTCCTTAGTCGGTAAAGCGCTAGCTATCTATGTGATGTACACAAGACAGCAATGGCCTTAGTCGGTAAAGCGCTAGCTATCTATGTGATGTACACAAGACAGCAATGTCCTTAGTCGGTAAAGCGCTAGCTATCTATGTGATGTACACAAGACAGCAATGTCCTTAGTGAGTAAATGGTTAGCTATCTATGTGATGTACATATGTACAAGACAGCAATGTCCTTAGTGTGTAAAGAGTCAGCTATCTATGTGATGTACACAGACACAAGACAGCAATGTCCTTAGTGTGTACAGCGTTACCTATCTATGTGATGTACACATACACAAGACAGCAATGTCCTTAGTCGGTAAAGCGTCAGCTATCTATGTGATGTACATATGTACAAGACAGCAATGTCCTTAGTGTGTAAAGCGTCACCTATCTATGTGCTGTACACATACACAAGACAGCAATGTCCTTAGTGTGTAAAGCGTTACCTATCTATGTGATGTACACATGCACAAGACAGCAATGTGTTTAGTCGGTAAAGCGTTAGCTATTTATGTGATGTACACATGCACAAGACAGCAATGTGTTTAGTCGGTAAAGCGTTACCTATCTATGTGATGTACACATACACAAGACAGCAATGTCCTTAGTCGGTAAAGCGTTAGCTATCTATGCGATGTACACAAGACAGCAATGTCCTTAGTCGGTAAGGCGTTAGCTATCTATGCGATGTACACAAGACAGCAATGTCCTTAGTGAGTAAATGGTTAGCTATCTATGTGATGTACATATGTACAAGACAGCAAAGTCCTTAGTGTGTAAAGCGTTACCTATCTATGTGATGTACACATACACAAGACAGCAATGTCCTTAGTGTGTAAAGCGTTACCTATCTATGTGATGTACACATACACAAGACAGCAATGTCCTTAGTGTGTAAAGCGTTACCTATCTATGTGATGTACACATACACAAGACAGCAATGTGTTTAGTCGGTAAAGCATTAGCTATTTATGTGATGTACACATACACAAGACGGCAATGTCCTTAGTCGGTAAAGCGTTAGCTATCTATGTGATGTACACAAGACAGGAATGTCCTTAGTCGGTAAGGCGTTAGCTATCTATGTGATGTACACAAGACAGCAATGTGTTTAGTCGGTAAAGCATTAGCTATCTATGTGATGTACACAAGACAGCAATGTCCTTAGTGAGTAAATCGTTAGCTATCTATGTGATGTACACAAGACAAGCATGTCCTTAGTGTGTAAAGAGCCAGCTATCTATGTGATGTACACAAGACAGGCATGTCCTTAGTGTGTAAATAGTCAGCTATTTATGTGATGTACACAAGACAGGAATGTCCTTAGTGTGTAAAGAGTCAGCTATCTATGTGAGGTACACAAGACAAGAATGCCCTTAGTGTGTAAAGAGTCAGCTATCTATGTGATGTACACAAGACAGCAATGTCCTTAGTTTGTAAAGAGTCAGCTATCTATGTGATGTACACATACACAAGAAAGCAATGTCCCATCAACCCTTTAACCGCCGGTCACCATTATAGTTGTTTTGTTTATATTTATCTGGCACATTACATATTACATCTTTTGAACATATGTTCTTTTGAGCCCGGTTAAGATAAAACGTGACAACAATCAGCAAGATTTCAAATTCGCTGACACCCATTTTGTCAAATTTGAATAATTTCCAGTGACTTAAAGTTGTGAATCGCGTCAGCGAGATATAACTACAAGTCGAGGAAAATTTCATTTAAAAAACTTGGCGGCGAAAGGGTTAACTGTCTGTCTGCTGCACCAACGTTAAAACAACATTGGTACAGCGTCCCGTTTTAGCTAGGTCACCCTGAATAACATCAGATTTGTCCACCATTGAATAACATCAGATTTGTTCACAATTGAATAACATCAGATTTGTCCACCATTCTCATCCACAAACCGGACAAACGTCTCCACAAGCAAATTGGACAGTTCTCCCCTCTCCGTCTAAATCCATTCTGATCTGACCAGATGGCAACTGGAACCGAGCCGAGCCATTATTGTAATTGGGAATTATAGATTTTATTTCGCACTTCTTCAGGAATCGTTGTAGATTTAGTAGCACATCCTGAGTGACGGATTAGTGTCAGGGGTCAATTCCTACTCCAGAAGGCAATGTTGTGACTGATATAGTTCTATATATAGAACAGTATAACGGCCCTAACCTACCTAGCATATAACTTCTATCATAGTCCAGGAACTACTCAGAAGACAGTCCTGAAAAAAACATATTACAAATTCACAAGAATCCCAGCTCGATAAATGTCGATAAATGACCCATTTTTGGTAAAAAATTGAAATAAATATTGCATTTTTTTAAATTTCTTGTAAACCTTCAATTTGACAATTATTACTTTTGCCAGCTAAATTAACATAATAAACGTAACCGTGAAAACCACCTGTGCACATTTGTAAAATACTTGAATTACAAAATGGCCGCCGAAAACAAACAAGCATTTATAACAGACTTGAGACGTTAAATGGCCGTCACAGCTAGTATTTTTCTTTCACCAATTTTTAAATGTGTGATAGAAGTATTTTCTTTGGCACAAACAATAATGAAAATAAAATATTACATTGGAATATATGGGTCGACGATATATCGGTCATATGATACATGTATAGCATTAAACGTATTTACACAAAAAGCCTTATTTTACAGAACAACAAATATGATTTTCCAGTTTACTATCGTAAGTAATTCTCCTACATAGTTAATGTGATGACTGATCCAAAATATCTGAAAAGGCTTCAGAACCTATATAATATAAGTATATATAATATAAGTAAAATAATATAATCTATCGTAAAACTAAACTACTGTATAGGCCAATCTTATTAATAGTATGACATTCTCATCATTGTAATTACGTTTTCTTTCACAATTGTAAATTATTACCAAATTAATGAATGCAGTAACAATATAATTTTCATTATAGTCCTATCTGGAAAGTGAACGGCTTACGTTCACCAAGATATATTTTATTGACAAAAAGTAACTAAAAAGTGATCGAAGCTCGACCCTGCGATGTTCCGCGGTCATGGGGAGCTACCTCGTTGACATACATGCATATTGCCCAGATGGTTATTCATATCACCAATCGTAAAAAAACATGCGAAATCATCAGTATGACTGCGCACAAGAAGGGTAGTGACACTAAGGCTATCCTTATACTGCTTAAATTGTTTTATTTTTGTAAATTCACAGAAACCTAACTTGTTCTGATCTGTGTATCAAGGATAATGGATCAACCCACTCAACAAACGAGATTTACGTGTATCCAACTATAATACTGTTTAATCAAAGCGCTAGACATTGGCACATCTACGTATATACATAAATCAAAATAAAATAATAATAAGGAATGAACAATAATATTAATGATATAATAATAATGATATACTGAATCCGATGCCTGCTTTACTTTCCACAAATAACCCTATCAGATGTATCAGCAGCTCGTATGGGGAGCTAACCCGCATGACCACTCCCCAAAATGACATTCTGTATGACAGTAGCGAGTCTAGGAATTGGCAAATGAGGGGGGGGGGGGGGGAGGCACCGACTTTTTACAATAATTTATACACCACACAGGTGGCACAGCCTCTTGCTTGAATTCTCCAGAGACTGCAAATGGTGCATTCTAGAGCATATTTTGGCCCAAATGTGGCTGTTTTTTTAACCTGGGACGGGGGAAGTGCCTCTGGATCCACCACTGAATGAACCTCTTGTTAACAGCCACCTGTCTTGAATGGTGACTTTTCCTGTGGCCCAAAGGTGGCTGTTCATAGCAGGTTCTACTGTATTGTTTTTCAGAAAAATAATGGGTTTAATTGATTTGCATATCTTAAAAGATTTGCATATCTGCTTTAAAAAGGTATTAAATATTTAGATTAGTACATCAATAGATATTGTGCAAGATACAATATAGGTAGATTTAATTGGGGATATCAGATGAAGCGCAGAGCTTGAGATCGAACTCCACCCCATACGTAAAAGCCCAACTGCAACCAAAGGTTGTTATCCTGGTGTGATTAGATTGGCAAGATTTTATTCGAACCTAGTTTAGCTTGTCTCTACACAACAGTGACCCTCCGGACACTGTTGATATAAATTTAGAAATTATCGAATATTTTGATTCTAACAAAAATGTACAATTTTATACTATTTTGAACTACCTAAAACACTCAAGTGAGCATATAAAGCTCTGCTTTATTCACACATACAAATCTACGTTTATTAGCATACTATGTGCCACCAATGAGCTCATGCACATAAAATATGCATATATTCAACAAGTTCTGCTCATTCGGAACTGCATTTTGGCGATCATCTTGAATTTTAGTCCTTTCCCAAACTACCAAGTTTTTCATACTGAGTCAATATATTGAAAATATTGCATTGGATTTGTCGATGAAAAACTCGCAAAAACAGATTTAATTTTTTGTACAAAATTGAATTAGGGAGGGACAATTATGCATAATTTATGTATATTCAATCTGGGTTATCAAATTGGTGTATGCATTCAACTACAAGGTGTACACGTAAGAAGATAAGAATATCACAAAAATCATAATTACACGTCAAAACGCCCGTCTACTGTGACAGAAAAAGAAAAGGAGTGTTACATTCTACGACAGTATCAGGGGCGGATCCAGGATTTTCCAAGGGGGGGGGGGTCAATTTAAATTTGCCGTGGCTTTGTCAATCACACGCCGCGGGCATGGTGCACGCCGCCGGCGTGCTGTGCTAGGGGAGTTTGGGGGCATGCCCCTCAAGAAAATTTAAATTTGAAGACTCCGTTCACTCCGTAACATCTGGTGGCATCTGAGTGCGGTTTGAAACTTACATGAAATAGAACAATTGGAAGAGTTTTAGTAGGACCTAAGGGTAAATATATTTTAAAAAATGTACTTTACGCACATAAATTACTCTTTGACTGATTTTAAAATAGTTCGGCCTACCATGTAGGCCCACACATTTTATTAATAACCTGTGGTTTTAGAAAACTAACCATTTGTATGTGGATATCCTGCTTATGTCAAATAAATCAGAAATGACTTGGCAAACTATGGCAAAAAGTAGGCCCTAATGGATATGCAATTTTGGTTAAATATTGTGATATATATTTTCCATTAAAACATCTCAGAACGGGTTCAAGTTGTTAATAATTTAGGTGTCTACGTGGATATTAACTTAAACTGGCACACCCACGTCGAAAAAAATGCAAAAAAGATCTCTACTAAAATTGGAATTCTGCGCATAGTAATGGTAAAACCTTATCTCACTATTGATATGTCAAAAACATTGTTTAACTGCGCAAAAAGAGTCGTATTCAAGACAATTTGGTGTTGTCAATGCAAGAGAATGGCCCGTATTCGGCCTAATCTTGAGCCACTGACGTGAATACGGTACGTCAGTGGTTGTTGCCCACGCCAGCAACTGCATATAACGAGCAACGAGGCGACGTATTAAAAACCCATATTTTGAGCAAATGAGCAGGTATTTATGTTACATTTTCCATTTATCCAACTGTGAACAAACATTGCAATTTAAAAAGCCTAATATATATATCTCGTGGAGTCGTCTGAAAGCTACGGACTCGACATAAGCAGTGACAACATGCAGTTTTTAATGTAAACATGGAAAATCGGTAATAGTTTGAGTAGACTACCTATTATATTGCCCTGTTGTATGTTCATACTATTTAATAGAATTGCCCAGATACAATTATTACAAAGCAACATCAGTGAATATTTACAATCTTAGGAATCTGTTGGAAATAATCGTTTAATATCAGAATTCAATAAAATGAAGGTATTCACAGTGAAATATTTTGACAACTCCTCCTCGCAGTTTATGGCAACGCCTCCTCTCTCTACATGTGTACACGATGTTAATATGGGAATACATTAATATACTCAATTACACTACTACACTGCTAAGAATACTTATATTATTCAGAATATGATATAGTAATGTATATTTATAATTTTAAATATGAAACAACCTTTATGAAACTGAACCTTGTAGACATTATGTAAATCCTGGATCTCCAGTTTTTTCCTGAATAAATATATTATTTGTGCCTACTGGAAACGCATATTTTCTCATTACAGTAACGTTTGGCCACATCAATATGGCTGATGCTGATGAGCGATGGGGCAGCCAGAAAAAAACACAGAGCTTTGGACATAGTCGCAAACGGAAAAAAGGTCAAGCCCGGGGAAACATAAGCGAAAGAAACGAAAACATATATTTCTACATTTGAGAATTCACCAACCACTTTGAAGCACAGCGTGAATCTTTCTTCAAACATTACACACGCCGACACATATCATTCTACAAAATAAAAATCAAGCATTCATTCCAACACCAAGAACATCAAAGTACAAACAGATGAAACAGGAACAAAATACATTATGATATCGTATAAAACATGCAAAACCTATTACAGACAGTTTTAGAAAATGTTGCAGACGAAGTGCCTTCTGGAATCCCATACATTGCACAAATTAATTGCAGTAGACAGTTTTCCAATGAATAATTCGACGTCGGCCGAACATTATCTAACATTGGTATATCGTTTAGCTTATTTATTGAAACTGTTAGATGGTACTCCTTACAGTAAACAACACAAATATGGTATTGCAATGAGACCATAGTTTTTCAACGTGGTTACTACAGACAGTGCTCAAGATAATGTGTAGTAAGAACGCACGATATACACGGTGATAAATTATTTTGTGAGTACAATTACACATACCTAATTGATTTGCGCGCACACAGTTATTATGCTGAAGCCACGGTTGTGATTCTCATAATCAATGAGTCAATGAGTCTTTCTTAAAATTTTGCGAAGTTTTAGAAGAGCATTATATAGTTTTAGACTTTAATTATGCAAATGCAAATGAGATTCTGCTGTGGTCTTCAAAATGTAGCGAAACGACTTCCATGTTGTGGCAAACCTAGTTATAGACACCCGAAACACCTCTGTGGGTGACTTGCTTGAAAATTTAGAGCATTTTTAAGATTGATGGCTTTAAATATGCTAATTTATGTTGATTTATGCAAATTTATGCAAATTAGATAGGTCTGTGTAATTTTTTACCAACTATGACCAAATCCACAGAATGTCAACCTGGATGGAAACAGAAAATTACATTATCAGAAAGTGTGTCGAAACGTCCAAACCTGTGTCGAAATGACAAAAACACGTTTCTGTGTCGAAATTGCACTGTGTCGAAATAGCCTGTGTCGAAGTGATTGACACCCTTGACAATGCAAATTTTGGACGAAGCTAAACGGTTTATAGAGGGCGACATTTTTTGTTAAATGCTACATGCTAAAATAGACTAACTTTTAAAGTAGGGCTATACAATATGTTTTAATGACATTTTAGTGGTAGTCACCCCAAGATTAGACAATTTCATGATAATTGGTTGAGAATTGACTTCAAAGAAAATCATTCAACACGGTGGGAATCCGACTATAATATAAGTTTGAGACCCGTGGGGTCCGAGAAGGTTGCTATATCTCCATTATTCTCAACATCAACCCACCAAACGCGACACATTCACCCAATGCTGGTTTAATGTTGAACCACCGTATTCGAAGCTGGCTTTTTTAACTAACTTTTGTGTGGTGGCTCATTTGCGTTGGGTGCTCATAAAAAAACACGATTTTCAGATCTGAGGGGGCGTTCCAAAGTCTCGGAAAGGGACATTCGCCTCTGAAACGTACTAACGATTATAGCATGTGGATATAGCTCTTTTGGGGCAGATTCACTAGCATGGATACCTTGAAACGCCTACCCACCATTCTCAAAACGTCCACGGCACATATCACCATTATATCAAATCACGTGTTTGCTGCTGAGAAAGTAGTGGGTGGGGGGCGTTTTGGGCAGAGGTGCGTTTTAAATAAAATTTAAATGAAAATACGAAATTAATAATAGGTCTACACCTTTTTTATCAAAGGAATTCAGGCCTACTGTACTGATGTAAATGCATACATAACTTAAAAAGACAATTCTGCAACAAAGATAAAATAGAATGTAGGCCTACCACAGTGGCCGTAGCATATTGCCTATAGCAGTGTAGTAGTAGGCTAATGGTAATTATAAATATTATGTTATGTCTAAAAGTATGACAGTGGCGGATTCAGGATTTGAACGACTGGGGATCTCTGAATTTTCAATATACACACCATCAGAGGCCGTCCTGAAGCATGCTTTCTCGGAAAATTTTAAAATCTAAGGCTTCTATTGCTGCATATTGGAGCAATTTTCCGCCGAAAGATTGCAAATTTTGAGGTTTCTTTGGAATCTAACACTGGGGGAAGCCCCCAAGCCCCCCTCTAGATCCGCGCCTCAACGAAGCACTGCCGCTTTTCTGAACCGTGATATCCTGCAGAGTTACAGATTAAGAAAAGGAAAGGTTATCGAATTACATTTTTCTAAATATGCAAAGCTTTTTATTTTATCGCAAACTTACATTCGTCCAAGAGATCAGAAAGCTGAGAGGTAACGTTAAATGTGTTTGTCAAACCGCTCTTGATAATATCACCGCGAAATAATAATAAAAAACCTCTTCCGTATATACATGTACTATAGTTCACTCAAATAATACTATACTTGGCCTTAAACATGTTAAACTAGTTCTCTACTCCGCACTATAATATTACATCGTATTCCTGGTCACATGAAACATGCTTTTTAATGACAGTCACGTTCGCAACATTTTAAATATACACATTTCTTTTTAGAAGAATGAAATTACAAGTTATGTCTCATTATCTGTAATAATTCACTCTTTGAACTTGTCTCAGCTAAATACGACCAATGTACATATGTCTAGCATTGGATGTATATTCTTAGGAATTTTGAGACATTACAGCGAATGAGAAGTATTTTAGATGACGATATATATATATAACAACACTAGGTGCCGATTTCCCTCAATCTGCAAGGCTTTCAATTTTATCACATATTAGACTCGCCCATTAGCTCAGACATCTCAGAAATAGCGACAAGTGTGTTTGTCACATCGCACTTGATAACATCACTACAAAATCAGAAAAACAACCTCTTCTGTATATACATGTAATGTGATATAGGTCACTTCAGTAATACTATGCTTGGCCTTAAGCATGTTACTTTAAACCTTTGTCCAGTAGTGTAATATCACATCGTATCCTGATCTCACATATTTTATCTCATATGTTTTATAATGTCACTCACGCTGACAACATCTTAAATCTGTACAACTTTTTATAAGCAAATGACAAGTGCTCTCTCACTATGTGTATTTATTCCTGATTAGAACTTGCAAATATACTAGTATATTATCTTAGCTCAAGAGTGTCGCCTGTTGATGTTTAGTCTGGGTGGAGGGGGTGTTCAGTTCAAGCTAAATACATCTACTGCTCATTTTGCTGGCCTCGCTCATAGTTGGGTGGCGCCAGGCACCTGTACCTAAACTTTGATGAACCACGACTTTTAGATTTAATTTATGGATACCTTCGAATTTTTAGCTCATTTTTCTGTATGACCTTGAGATGTCAGAGTCAAGGTCACGGTAGAAAATACCTTTTACGGGTGGGCGCCAGGCACATGTACCTTAAATTTGCTGATCTACTTTTAGTTATTTAAAACAAAAGGAAACAGGAATAAGGAATGAACCTATGTGGCTAAGTGATCATTTTAAGCCACATGATACGATATAACCATAAATTATATGGTTAATCTATGATATAACCATAATAATAACAAAAAATCATATTGATGGACGTCTCACTTCAACATGGCGGAACAGGATTTCTAGCCCTTAATACACAAGTGGTTATGGCTAATAGTGATCCTGAGAAACACAGACAGAAGGAAGTCAAATAATCAGACTGTGTAAACCTACAGACAACATGTTTGTTGTGTAATGTGTGGCGCAGCTGGCAGTTAGTTTCAGAGAGATGTAATGCTCAGATTTACCTATGGCGAAGAAGAAGAGTAACATTATCAGATGAGAATGTCACAAAGGATGAACAGAGACCAAGGAGATGAGAATGTCACAAACCCTGAACAGAGCCCAAGGAGATGAGAATGTCACAAAGGATGAGCAGAGACCAAGGAGATGAGAATGTCACAAAGGTTGAACAGAGACCAAGGAGATGAGAATGTCACAAAGGATGAACAGAGACCAAGGAGATGAGAATGTCTTAAAAGATGAACAGAGACCAAGGAGATGAGAATGCCACAAAGGATGAACAAAGACCAAGGAGATGAGAATGTCACAAAGGATGAACAGAGACCAAGGAGATGAGAATGTCACAAAGGATGAACAGAGACCAAGGTGATGAGAATGTCACACAGGCTGAACAGATACTATGGAGATCAAAATGTCACAAAGGATGAACAGAGACTATGGAGATCAGAATGTCACAAATGCGGGACAGAGACCAAGGAGGTGAGAATGTCATAAAAGCTGAACAGAGACCAAGGAGATGAGAATGTCACAAAGGATGAACAGAGACCAAGGAGATCAAAATGTCACAAAGGATGAACAGACACTATGAAGATCAGAATGTCACAAATGCGGGACAGAGACCAAGGAGATGAGAATGTCATAAAAGCTGAACAGAGACCAAGGAGATGAGAATGTCACAAAGGATGAACAGAGACCAAGGAGATGAGAATGTCACAAAGGCTAAACATAGACCAAGGAGATGAGAATGTCACAAGGGATGAACAGAGACCAAGGAAATCAGAATGTCACACAGGCTGAACAGAGACTATGGAGATCAGAATGTCACAAATGCGGGACAGAGACCAAGGAGATCAGAATGTCACAAAAGCTGAACAGAGACCAAGGAGATGAGAATGGCACAAAAGCTGAACAGAGACCAAGGAGATGAGAATATCATAAAGGCTGGACAGAGACCAAGGAGATCAAAAAGTCATAAAAGCTGAACAGAGACCAAGGAGATCAGAATGTCACAAAGGCTGAACAGAGACCAAGGAGATCAGAATGTCACAAAGGCTGAACAGAGACCATGGGGAGCAGAATGTCACAAAGGCTGCAGGAAACAGCCTCGTTGTGGTGAAAGAGAGCAGCCTCGCTGTAGATAAGATGTTTGTTGAGTGTTTCCCTGTAACCGGTCCCCTAAGTATCTGTCTCCTCTACATGATAAACTGTGTTCTTAACTATGACATCTTATGTAACACCGTGTACAAACAATGGCAATAACACCTCAACATGACACACCATGTCCATAACAATGGCAATAACACCTCAACATGACACACCCTGTACAAACAATGGCAATAACACCTCAACATGACACACCATGTCCATAACAATGGCAATAACAACTCCACATGACACACCCTGTACAAACAATGGCAATAACACCTCAACATGACACACCATGTCCTTAACAATGGCAATAACACCTCAACATGACACACCCTGTACAAACAATGGCAATAACACCTCACCATGACACACCCTGTCCATAACAATGGCAATAACAACTCCACATGACACACCCTGTACAAACAATGGCAATAACACCTCAACATGACACACCATGTCCTTAACAATGGCAATAACACCTCCACATGACACACCCTGTACAAACAATGGCAATAACACCTCAACCTGACAAACCATGTCCTTAACAATGGCAATAACACCTCAACATGACCCACCCTGTCCTTAACAATGACAATAACAACTCCACATGACACACCCTGTACAAACAATGGCAATAACACCTCAACATGACACACCCTGTCCATAACAATGGCAATAACACCTCAACATGACACAACCTGTCCTTAACAATGGCGATAACACCTCCACATGACACACCCTGTACAAACAATGGCAATAACACCTCAACATGACACACCCTGTCCATAACAATGGCAATAACACCTCCACATGACACACCCTGTACAAACAATGGCAATAACACCTCAACATGACACACCATGTCCTTAACAATGGCAATAACACCTCCACATGACCCACCCTGTCCATAACAAGGGCAATAACACCTCAACATGACAGACCCTGTCCATAACAATGGCAATAACACCTCCACATGACACACCCTGTCCATAGCAATGGCAATAACACCTCCACATGACACACCCTGTACAGACAATGGCAATAACACCTCAACATGACACACCCTGTCCATAACAATGGCAATAACACCTTCACGTGACACACCCTGTACAAACAATGGCAATAACACCTCCACATGACACACCCTGTACAAACAATGGCAATAACACCTCAACATGACACACCATGTCCATAATAATGGCAATAACACCTCGACATGACACACCCTGTCCATAACAATGGCGATAACACCTCAACATGACACACCCTGTCCATAACAATGACGATAACACCTCCACATGACACACCCTGTCCATAACAATAGCAATAACACTTCCACATGACACACCCTGTCCATAACAATGGCAATAAAACCTCAACATGACACACCCTGTCCATAACAATGGCAATAACACCTCAACATGACACACCCTGTCCATAACCATGACAATAACACCTCAACATGACACACCCTGTCCATAACAATGACAATAACACCTCAACATGACACACCCTGTCCATAACAATGGCAATAACACCTCAACATGACACACCCTGTACAAACAATGGCAATAACACCTCCACAAGACACACCCTCTCCATAACAATGTATCCACAACAAACGTCCCTTTGGATATGAAAGGGTGTATCTACCACTTTATGAAAAAGTGGCAGATACACCCTTTCATATACAAGGGAACTTAAACACTGTGTCAATAATAATGCCTCCACGTCGCACACCGTGCCCATACCAAGGCCTCTACGTGGCATAAAGTCTTCATAAGAATGACATGACATGACATAACAATGCCTCGGCATGGCACATCATGTCCATAACAATGACATCACATGACATATCGGGCCCATAACGATGCCTCGGCATGGCACATCGTGTCCATAACAATGCCTCGGCATGGCACATCGTGCCCATAACGATGCCTCGGCATGGCACATCGTGTCCATAACAATGCCTCGGCATGGCACATCGTGTCCATAACAATGCCTCGGCATGGCACATCGTGTCCATAACAATGCCTCGGCATGGCACATCGTGTCCATAACAATGCCTTGGCATGGCACATCGTGTCCAGAACAATGACATAATATGACACATAGTGTCAATAACGATGACATCACATGACATATCGGGCCCATAACGATGCCTCGGCATGGCACATCGTGTCCAGAACAATGCCTCGGCATGACAGATTGTGTCCATAACAATGACATAATATGACACATAGTGTCAATAACGATGACATCACATGACATATCGGGCCCATAACGATGCCTCGGCATGGCACATCGTGTCAATAACAATGACATCACATGACATATCGTGTCCATAACGATGCCTCGGCTTGACAGATTGTGTCCATAACAATGACATAATATGACACATAGTGTCAATAACAATGACATGACATGACATATCGGGCCCATAACGATGCCTCGGCATGGCACATCGGGCCCATAACGATGCCTCGGCATGGCACATCGTGTCCAGAACAATGCCTCGGCATGGCACATTGTGTCCATAACAATCACATCACATGACACATAGTGCCTATGACAATATCTCGGTATGTAATGGCACATCGGGTCCATAAAAATGACATAATATGACACATAGTGTCAATAACAATGCTTCCACATAGCATACCATGTCCATAACAATTTGCAGCGGCTACCCGAAAAAAATTCAGTGAGTAGTTTATTCGAGATATGGGGATTTTAAACAGTTAGGTGTAAAGTGTAGTAAAATTGAATGTCTACCACCTCGCTGATCCGACCTCAGAGGCGCGACCAAGACAATCGTAATTCAACTCATTGTCCCAAAACCGTTCGTTTGTGCTTGCATGGCCAAAACATAATCTAAGAGAAAAAAAGGGGTGTTCAGAGAAATATCATGCTTCTCCCCTCTCCACCTTGTGACATTGTTTCGATGTTTGTGTCCTTGTGCAAATCACTGTACCCTGAAATGCTTTACTGAGTACCTAATAAGACAGAGATGACAATGTGTAGGCCTACGATAAGTTCATTGCACCGAAATGGCTGTAGGATTGTATGCCCTCCGTGGAGTTGAAATGGCGTACTAATGAACAGGTCTAAAGTCCAAAGTCGGATGATAAGTCTTCAGACTTGATATCAGACTATAAACCTGCACTTTTACCTTTAGAGGTATGGTCAACTATCAAAATTCGCCGGACAAGATTTCCCCAGAATGCAATAGTGCCTGTGGGTAGGCCCAGGCCCTGTTCCATAATAATACTAAATATGCGTTTCATACCGAAAGCCTCATTAAGAGCAATTTCTCAAATCACAGCAAGTTCATATATACTTGAGCGACATCTATGAGTTAGTAATTCAATCAAAGCTAAAGCCCTTAGCCCTGGTTCTTAGCTGTTCGTTGGCTTGCAAACAAACTGACTGTATTACTGGTCAAACAGTCTGACCTCACGCTTCTACTGACACCCAGTAAACACAAAACATTTGTATGACTTAATACAATGTTGGACCAGCGTCGAAGACGTTGGGCCGACGTTGTATAAATGGTTTGTGTTTGCTGGGCAGAAGGACTTCCTCTCAAATATTGTACATTTTCCAATGTTGGTTCATTGTTGGACCAGCGTCACACACGTTGGTCCAACATTGAAACAGCACTGGGTCAATGTCTCGTTTAGGTAGTATCTTGTAATAAGTTTAGTTGCTGATAATAATGCTGTCACCCTGTACAGTAGGTTGCTGTATGCCTACAGCCCTGGTGCCGTATTCTCGTACAAGTTACGATATATCGTAAGCTTCTGATTGGTTGATATGGCCATCTCGACCAATCAGAAGCCTACGATATATCGTAACGTGTACGAGAATACTGGCCCTGTACTCTATATATGCAACTGTAGGCCTACACGTGACGGTGCCACGTATGCCCGTTTTGCAGTTGTATAAATCTTTAAACCAATGACTCGTGCCGTTGTGTCTGGTGTCGCAGCCGCTCACATCTCAGCACATGAGTAATAACCCATCTGACCTGAGTAATAAATAAACACAGTGGAAACGTTGACAAGGTATAGTTTATCATTTGGAAGAGTGTCAGAAGAAAACAAGACACACATAATCCTACATATCAACTGAGTCCCTTTGTCATTCTGATCTCAGAAATCACATCTGTGACTGCACACACTGATATGTCCGTATAGACACACACTGATATGTCCGTATAGACACACACTGATATGTCCCGTATAGACACACGCTGATATATCCGTATAGACACACACTGATATGCCCGTATAGACACACACTGATATGTCCCGTATAGACACACACTGATATGTCCGCATAGACACACACTGATATGTCCGTATAGACACACGCTGATATGTCCCATACAGACACACACTGATATGTCCGTGTAGACACACACTGATATGTCTGTATAGACACACGCTGATATGTCTGTATAGACACACGCTGATATATCCGTACAGACACACGCTGATATGTCCGTGTAGACACACACTGATATGTCCGTATAGACACACACTGATATGTCCCATACAGACACACACTGATATGTCCGTATAGACACACACTGATATGTCCGTATAGACACACACTGATATGTCCGTATAGACACACACTGATATGTCCGTATAGACACACACTGATATGTCCGTATAGACACACGCTGATATGTCCGTGTAGACACACACTGATATGTCCGTATAGACACACACTGATATGTCCGTATAGACACACACTGATATGTCCGTATAGACACACGCTGATATGTCCGTATAGACACACACTGATATGTCCGTATAGACACACACTGATATGTCCGTGTAGACACACACTGATATATCTGTATAGACACACGCTGATATGTCCGTATAGACACACACTGATATGTCCGTATAGACACACACTGATATGTCCGTATAGACACACACTGATATGTCCCATACAGACACACACTGATATGTCCGTGTAGACACACACTGATATGTCCGTATAGACACACACTGATATGTCCGTATGGACACACACTGATATGTCCGTATAGACACACACTGATATGTCCGTACAGACACACGCTGATATGTCCGTGTAGACACACACTGATATGTCCGTATAGACACACACTGATATGTCCCATACAGACACACACTGATATGTCCGTGTAGACACACACTGATATGTCCGTATAGACACACACTGATATGTCCGTATAGACACACACTGATATGTCCGTATAGACACACACTGATATGTCCGTACAGACACACGCTGATATGTCCGTGTAGACACACACTGATATGTCCGTATAGACACACACTGATATGTCCCATACAGACACACACTGATATGTCCGTATAGACACACACTGATATGTCCGTATAGACACACACTGATATGTCCGTATAGACACACACTGATATGTCCCATACAGACACACACTGATATGTCCCGTATAGACACACACTGATATGTCTGTATAGACACACACTGATATGTCTCGTATAGACACACACTGATATATCCGTACAGACACACGCTGATATGTCCGTGTAGACACACACTGATATGCCCGTATAGACACACGCTGATATGTCTGTATAGACACACACTGATATGTCTCGTATAGACACACACTGATATATCCGTACAGACACACGCTGATATGTCCGTGTAGACACACACTGATATGTCCGTATAGACACACGCTGATATGTCTCGTATAGACACACACTGATATGTCCGTGTAGACACACACTGATATGTCCGTATAGACACACACTGATATGTCCGTGTAGACACACACTGATATGTCCCGTATAGACACACACTGATATGTCCGTATAGACACACACTGATATGTCTCGTATAGACACACGCTGATATGTCCCATATAGACACACACTGATATGTCCCGTATAGACACACACTGATATGTCCGTATAGACACACACTGATATGTCCGTATAGACACACACTGATATGTCCGTATAGACACATGCTGATATGTCCGTATGGATACACACTGATATGTCCGTATAGACACATGCTGATATGTCCGTATGGATACACATTGATATGCCCGTATAGACACATGACTCTTGACCTGATTTATCAGCCGTTACTACTTGCGTTTTACTCTTTAAAAAATGTCATGCAAACTATTTACATCGACCTTGATGTTTACTTAGACTCATCATTCATCATGTTTTACTACTTCGTTTAAACTTATATTTTGTTGCAGGTAAAAGCTATTTACTCTGTTCAGTTATGGATAAAGTAAGCCATCATACTTCGCACCATAATGAGACATCGTCATTCAGTAATTTGCCAGTGTTTTGAACCCAATTGTACATTCTGCCAGCAAAAACAATAACATAACACAACCTTCTCACAGCAGTGCGTGAAGAAAGTAATCCCTTGACGTTTTTCTATATATCCGAGAATAAAACAATCACATGTGGCGGAGTAGTGTATTTGCTATGTAAATTTAGGACTCATTTATGTGTCCTAAATACATATAATAAGTTATAAACACGCTTAAAAGCGTGTTTATAAGCCCACAGCTATTAACGTACATTATAGCAAAAAACTGGCGAGATTGGCTATTAGGTTTCTGCTATTAAACGGCACCTGATCACAGAGATGAACGAGGTTTGACCTGAGCGACATCTATGTGTCGAGAATGTATCTTTGTATTCTTCGTTAAGCGATGTGGGCAGGAAATGCTGGCGTGATGTTGGTACACTGCATGTGACATCGGCTAACATAGTACCAAACGTGAACCAATGTATTGGTCAAGAGATGTCTAAAAAAATCTGCAAGATCCCCCCTGATGAGTCCCGCAGGCACGCCGATTATTTATGTAAATTCCTCTTCCAGCTGCACCATAGGGGATGCCAGGGGTCTCGGCTCGGCCCATCTCCAGCAATACACCAGACGTTGACCTAGTGCCCAACATTATATCAGCATGGGATCAACATCTCGCTACAGAAAACATCCTCGGGGAAATGGACCTATATGTCTTGTCTTAATTGATCAACTATAACAATCATATTCATACAAGTTCATGAAGTATCTGGTACAATACAAGCCTGAGCCTGTTAGTCGTCTTGGACCCATATACCACTGCACATACTTTGAGCATCTGTACATACTTCTATTTGATAGCAGCCGGCGTACATTAACCCTTTCAACCCTCACGATGTATAGAATCATCATTTTAAATCCCTGAAAACAGATTTAATTTCCCCACAACTAAGGGTTTTAGAATGCAAATTTCCAAGAAACTGGTTTACCAATACATGGCAATTTTTTTTTAAACCACACCAAATCATCTTCATCCACTACTAGTCGAGAATTGCGACGGCAATTCGCGGCTTGTAGTGGATGAAGATGACAATGGTAAACTCAGGCTTGAAAGGGTTAAAGTTGAGAGTTAACAACCTTTATGACAGTGATAGCAGGGATATACGTTTTATGTTTTATATTAACTGTTTATTACATTTCATTCCATTTATTACATTTGTTATATGACCATGTTTATAATATAAAATAGAGTGCATATATCGTTAGTTTGGTTAGGTTGTTGTTACTTATTTATAGACTAGTATTCTTCATTTTGTGTTGCAGGCAATTCCTTGGTTTTGTTTGTCATTATTCGTCACCGGAAGATGAGAAACATCACAAACTTTTTCCTGGCCAACCTGGCCGTATCAGACCTGTGTGTGGGTGTGTTCTGTGTGATTCCAACTCTACTCAACTTCCTCTATCCAGGATCCTGGTATCTGGGAACTGTACGTTAAGTTTACTTATTTTAACTGTATTCTAATGTTACTTGGGAACCACTATGTTAGCAAGGCACGTGATAATCACGTCGATAAACATTTCAGCCGTTGCGTGTTTTCCATACAAGGACATTGAAAGAGAATTAACCCTTTGCTGCCGAATGGTTTCGAATTATTTTTCAAAATGTATATTTATGACGAAATATATCTCTTCAAAATTTTATTTTTAGATTAACCAAGCATGTAACACAAAATAGTTTAGCAATTGGAGTTCAATTTATTTGGTCAAACACTTGCCTGAAAACGGATAGGTTTAAATTCAAAATGCTTAGAGGCTAATACTGGTTTCTCCACTTAAATAATGTTCAATCCGAAGAATACATAAAACAACTCACATGCCATTTGTGAAATTAAATTCTATTTCTGGTGCTGTGTTGTGTATGTGGGGCTCAGATACAGATAGTACGGTACTGTATATTGGGCATATATATCAGTTTGGATACATTTTTAACGTTAATGCGGTTTTAATATTTAAATAATTTAAATTTTAATGTTCTAGCAATGTCATTTTTAGATATATGTTATTTATATTAACTAACTATTTTCCGTTTTGTGTGTTGTAGATGATGTGTAAGCTGAATAACTTTGTTCAGAGTATAAGTTCCACAGCGAGCATTCTGATCCTGACGGTGATTTCCATGGAGAGATACTTCGCCATCATTCATCCTATGTTCAGTAAGAGGATGAGTCGTATGTGCTTGTTAAGGGTGGTGGTGGCTGTTATATGGCTGATAGCCATACTTTACGCCATACCTCTTCTCATGCAGTTCACCACAGCAACATACAGTGGACAAACATTCTGCTTCAGTAAGGCAGCTCTTATCGACGCTAAACTTCTGGTTATCATTAACTTTGTGTTATTGTACGTGTTTCCACTGGGGTTGATGTGTGTGATGTACGCTCGCATCAGTGTGGTTCTCTGGCGTACCAGTACTATGTCGGCCGGTACCGCTGGTGGACGAGCTCTCCCTCGCAGACAACATCGCACGTCTACAGATTTATACGGTGAAGGAGATGTCACAGAGCTCTCTTCACTGAGAGATGACTCAGCTATATCTCCTCCCCAATCTCCTATCAACAAAAACTGTGACGCTCTTCAATCCAACTGTGACAGTCCTAAGAGCGGTATCACACTGGAATCTGACTCTGCAATATGTACCAAACACACAACCTGTGTGCCTCTCAAATCTAATTCCACTGTGTGCTCTAATGGTAAAAGATGGATGTTTAAGAGAAAGTCAGCCGATGTTTCCATAGAGATTAATCAATCCTCGGGTAGCGGATCACCCGTTACACCTATTACTCATGGTGGCCCGCGCAGAGCCATGTCACGTGATGATACTGGATCACGTGGTGGGAAGATGACCCGAGGTCATCGCCCACGCGTCTTCAAACTGCTAGACAAGCTGCGTGACAAGCAGAGTAAGCACATGGTACATAACGCTTTGCTGGCACGTCGACGTGTGATACGTCTTTTGATTGCCATTGTTGTCACGTTTGCTGTGTGTGTACTGCCTCACCACATACGCCTTATGTATCAGACATTCTGGAGAACTAGTTATGCTCTACTTCCCCCAATCACTCTACTTATCTTATTCACCAATAGTGCACTCAATCCCATACTGTATGCCTTCCTCTCTGGCAACTTCAGAAAAAGTCTACTGGACACGTGTGACTGCAAACTTATTTGCAGTGCTGCCAGGAGAGATATGGTTGGGTTAAACAGTCGCAGTTTACATACAGTTATCTGAATGTAACATACATAATTATGTGGTGGTGCTTAACAATTTGTGTACACACTGCTCAGAGAATAATATTACTGCCTGGATAAATAAATATCACTTTGTATAGATTGTTCTGTCACAAAGTAGAAATCTTCATCATAGCAATGATCACTAAATCGATATCATTGGGAAAGAAATGTGCATTTAAACATTGTGCATTAAACAATATTTGCAAATGGTTTATCACAAATTTAACAAATATGATTAATTTTCACACACTTGAAATTGTGTGTCGCGTGGGCAACAATTTAAATTATTTAGCCTGTTGTCTGTATAAGAATATAGCGAGTTTTAGCAATCATAGCGTACACTATAACTGTTTGCATTGAACGTGAGAGGAACCTGGGTGTTGCCTTGATTGATATTGCAAAGTTTAACATTTGGCAGTACACACGTACATTTTGGATAAAATTGCACTTTGAAAATCGTTTTGTGAATTTTGACGCAAGGATGTGGTTCCAATTGCACTGGTTCAATTTACTGTGTTGTTAAATTGTTAATTTAAATTAAATTATATGGTTGCATCAATGTCCTGTTACATTATTCCACGATTTTTTTGTAGCAGGGCTGAAAACAAAGTACTAGTGGCGACATACATGGTTCACGTATTCCTTTTTCATTGGTCATATCACTTTGAAAACAAAATGTTAATCATTTGTGATCATAAATTATCTGTATCGCCTCCAAATGAGGCATTTAAAATTTTTTAAATTTTGGTAAACTCGCCACTATAAAATTCACCAGTGCTTGTCTGGTATGTCCAGCCCTCCTGCTGACAATATATATACAAATGGGTTAAAATAAAAACTATTTGATCACGGGATATTTGTGCTATTTATCCTTTAATCAAACATCTTTGTCAATCAATTTCATCAGAACATAACAGCCGGCTCGAAATACTTTTAATATGTTAGACTGGTGTACATGACATCATTAGTTCATTATGGCATAACATGTCCTTCTAGCATAGTCTTTATTGGGTATTGTGACAGATGTTTACCTTATAGTTGTGTAAGAACTTCGGCTAGCCAGTAGTAATATTGTAGCGAATTATTTTAACAATTTCTTTTATTCAAACTTTACTCACGTCCATAATACGGATAACCTTCCTCCCATCAATAGTTTTATTAATCCTAATCTATCAATTGTACAGTTATCAGTTGCTGAAGTCCGCATTATATTACAGACTATAGACACTAGCAAAGCGACAGGGCCGGATGGCATTCCAGGTGTATTTCTAAAGAATTGTGCTAAGGAACTGGCACCTTCTTTTACCAAACTGTTAAACATATCTTTGCAAGCTGGCATATTTCCTAACTCCTGGAAAATGGCTAATATATGTCCCATTTTTAAGAAAGGTGATAGAACTAATTGCGAAAATTATAGGCCTATATCTTTACTTAGTATTTTAAGCAAAATTTTTGAACGTGCTATCTGCAACATAATTTATCCAGAAATCAAAGATTTAATTTCTAACAACCAGTACGGTTTTGTCCAACGACGCTCAACAGAATCTCAATTATATGTCTTTTACGACAAAATCTCAAAAAATTTAGATTCTGGTGGCCAAACTGACGTTATATATCTTGATTTTACAAAAGCCTTTGATTCAGTTCCGCATCATCTCTTAATACATAAACTTCAGACTTTCGGTTTTAATGGGACGCTGCTTAACTGGTTCTATAGTTATCTAAATAATCGATACCAGCAAGTATTAATTCACGGTAGCATGTCTACTAAACTACCTGTTAGATCTGGGGTACCCCAAGGGTCAATACTTGGCCCATTAATGTTTATGTTATATGTGAATGACATTGCGGACAATATTTCAAATCTATCTTTTAAAACTCTATATGCTGATGATGCAAAAATTGGAAGAGAAATTAAATCAATGCAGGATTGTGTAGACCTTCAAAGCGATTTGAATTTTTTTACACGTTGGAGTGATATTTGGAAGCTTTTCTTCAATGGTACCAAGTGCAAAGTCCTCACAATAGCCAGATCTTTTAAACATAATTTTCAATACCATTTAAATAACATTCATCTAGAATATGTTAAAGAGCTTAATGATCTAGGACTACTAATCAATTCTTCCTTAACCTGGAGAAGTCATATTGCCACTAAAATTAGCAAGGCGAACAGAATGCTTGGCCTGATAAAGCGTACAGTCGGATTCAATGCTCCATATAGAGTCAAACTACACCTATATACAACTTTGGTTAAACCGTTATTTTCCTACGCATCAATTGTTTATTCCTGTAGCAAGGCAGATCTCAACCAGATTGAACGTATACAACGTAAAGCCACAAAATATATTCCTAATGATTATGTGTCGGATTACCCATCCAGACTACATAACACCAAATTACTTCCTTTGTCTTTTATAAAAGATATCAACGACTTGTGTTTTCTATATAAATGTATACATAATTTCATAGATATAGATATTAGACATATTCTTTCTTTTTATAACGCTGGCACCTCTAGAACTAGGCTAGGTCAACAGGTCTTGCCTTTAAGATCTGTACGCTTTAATTCTGAATTGGCTGGGCTATTTTTCTCTAATCGGGTAGTAAAAATGTGGAATATCCTGCCGAACACAATAAAACAAATTAATTGCCGCAATAGATTTGTCAAACCTTTTGAGAAACTATTATATAATTTTTACATTGTAAAGTTGATTACGACCTATGATATTGACAACTCTTGCACGTGGGTTACCGTTTGTCGCTGTCCGCGATGTCGCCAGGCATGAAACACTTTTCTCTCTTTTTCTTTTTGACACATCCCAGCAGGCACGGGAAGTTCACCTGGTGTTGAGTCGGTGTTGGGCCAGCGTCGTAGACGGTGGGCCAGCATTGATTCGGCGTTTGATGGGCGTCTCGTGTTTTGCTGGAATGCGTTTTTCTTAATTGCTGCACGCATACTTTAATAACATTGTTATCTGATTATGGGACAGGCCTAGCATAGATATCACATATCTGATGCCATGTCCCAGCCAACAGTATTATTATGACTATGTTTTCTTATCATTGAACAAAGTAATGTATACTGTGTATTTGGCGAATCTTAATAAATAAATAAAAATGAAATAAATATCCCACTAATGCAATTTGAAAAAAATAATTTGTTTTTCAGTTTGTCCACATATACACACATGTGAAATTTAATGACACTATTAATCGAGTGATTTATTTTGTCATGCAATCAACCATGCATGTTCATAATGGTGTAAATAATAAGAAACCATTGCATGTCATCCTGGTTTATCTCAGCAAATGTCATATTTTATTCTGTCAACATTGAAACATTATTATTCATGGCTCTTTATTCTAATTTGTTTCGCTTCTTTTGGGCATACAATTAAGCACCTTGTAAAACAGAGATGAGAATGAGTATCATGAGCAACCAGCACTGGTCTTAGCTACAAAAAATTGCTAGTGATGTATTAGTCACTGAGCTTATGATCCCCAGAAAATTGAAATGGTATGTGAATTAGCATACCCAGTGACAAAGACCGAAAGAGGCGTTAAGGTCGGCCTCAAGGAATAAAAGAGCGACTGAGCAACTGTCTGAAATAATTATTTATTAACGGGTGAAAAGCTGGATTGAGGCGTATAGATTGATGTCATCCTACTGGTCAAATCTAGGCTCTAAAATGAGCACAAATCCAAATGAAAATAGGAGAATCACCAATTAACTGATTAAACCAAAGTTAGGTAAGCCTAAGTTAGCATGCAAGAAGGAAAATGTGTTTAAGTGAACAGGTTAAACAAATTCTATAAATAGTGGCCTACAGCATTCGGTGTGATATGATCAACGAAAAACATTCCCTGTGATGTGGATTAGGCAAAACCTGGTACGGTGAATACATAATTTTGTATATTGTGTTGTATATATAATATAATTTTTAATGTCATAACATCAAATGACAATATGTGAACACGCTGTAATATAATGACACGCTATATATCACTGGCAAAATATGACGTACGCCTGTGCTGTGTACGCTGGCTGCTACTGTGTAGACTATCTGAAATTCTGCGACAGATAAACTACACAGGCTACAGCATTGCCACCAATCAGCGGATGCTGTTGCGTGATGTTGTAATGGCCAACACACCTGACATCGCTTGCTTACAAAATTAGGTTCTAAAAAAACGAGTTGAATTGTAGACTTATTGAAAAATAGACTTATCACCAGATTATGTCTTAATGTACCATCTGCCCAAGTGGGAAAGAAGTGAAACCAGTATGGAGTCAGATCTCACGGGATAAAAGTTTCGGCCTCTCCCTGTTAGTATATAGACGAGGGAATGATAGAATGGAATAAATGAAACAATGAAA